>PISX010000270.1:218921-321463 GCA_004024625.1 Mellivora capensis
CCTGGCTCTGCTGGGAAGGGGACCTGGCTCTGCTGGGAAGGGGACCTGGCTCTGCTGGGAAGGGGACCTGGCTCTCATAGGAGGGGATTTGCCTCCAGAGGCAGGGCTCTTGTTTTGTTTTTCTTAAAGAATTGATTTGGGCATCTTAAATGCAGAGGGGAAAGTTCTGGTGGGGAAGGGAAAGGTAAATATACAGAAGGCGGTTCTTGCTGGGCGGCTTGCAGAGGAGGTG
Organism: Mellivora capensis; assembly: GCA_004024625.1. Classification (NCBI taxonomy): domain Eukaryota; kingdom Metazoa; phylum Chordata; class Mammalia; order Carnivora; family Mustelidae; genus Mellivora; species Mellivora capensis. The sequence goes on from PISX010000270.1 coordinate 219,154, forward strand.
GAGGGAGTGAGGTCCCCAGCATAGGCGAAGGAAGGTTTTCAAGGGTCCCCCGCTGGGAGGGTCCGGCCGCCCTCAGGTCCACGTGTCAGGGCTGTGGTAAGAGAGCTTTTCCCGAAGAAGGTGCTGCACAGGCGGCACTGCCCGCTGGGAGTAAGACACGGCTGGTCTGGCTGGAGCCTTGGTCCTCCTCGCTCTTGATGGGCTTTTTAACCCAGGCCAGACACCTTTGCCGCCTCCACTGTGGGCACCTCCCTGCCCTGTGTCCCGGTCCCGCCTCCTGGACCCGTGCTCCAGAGAAGCAGGCTTCGCCCTCTCCTCCCTGCCCCGCTCCCCACCCCTGCAGCCCCCATGGCTCTTCCTCCATGTGGCTCTTTTTAGTTGATCCCTCTCTGGGCCCAACGCCAAAGCCTTGGTGGAACATACCAGAACGCCCTTCTCATTCCCATATGAGTCCGGACTGCACCGGGCCCCATGGAACCCCGTGGACCTCGCTCAGGATGGTGAGGGTATGCGGTCAGTGTCGATGGGCTGACTCGCTGTGCGCACTGCCAGTGGCGCCGCTGCCCGCGGTGCCAGCATGACCACAACCAGCGTGTGCTCAGATGGCACTGATGCGCTCGGAGCCTGCGAGACCAGTGAGGACAGGAGGCGGGGAGCTGGGCTCAGGAACCCCTTTGACTTCAGGAGAATTTGACGAGCCAGGTTTAGGCCTTCCTGCCGATGCTTGGGTGTGATCAGGCTTTGACTTACTGTACATGCTCACCTCTCTCTGTTTGCAGATTGATGAGTAGAGTGACCGAATGATAACGAACCGCCGTCCGATTCTGTGTTTCAGGGCATCGTGGGTAATTTGGCCAGCGGCAAGTCGGCCCTGGTGCACCGGTATCTGACCGGCACGTACGTCCAGGAGGAGTCTCCCGAAGGTATGCTGTCTGCCAGGCTGTCTTGAGCTCCAGAGCATTTAGTTTATTAGGTTTTCCTGTAGCATACTCTGAATCGTGACGATGATGCATCATCACATGTCGAAAAAGAGTAAAATACCAAGCAGTAAAGATCCGTAGGTATGTCGTTTCTTCCGTAGTGTTTTTAGCTAACTGATTATACTTACTTTGGCATTTAGAATGGTAGAGTCGAGTCTTGAAATGCTGTTGAATTTATTTCTTACGTAATGGTCCTGGTGTTTCAAATGTCAGTCCGGTGTCACCCCTTTTAAATACTGCTCGGACATTCCTCTGATCTGGGTATTGAGTTTATCCGTAACCTGTACATACTGTTACCTGGTCCTGGATCAGAGCCTCTCACATGACCACCACATGTTTGAGTACATCCCCCCGTATATTGTATTATGAACACGTAAGAGTCATTTTGCATGAGAGTAAGAGATTTCTTTTGCCATTAGGCTTTTGCTTCTTCAGTTAACATATTCATATTTTATTTTTTGCTTTAAGTGAAATTATGGTAGCGGCAGGAAGCCACGCAGTCCCTGTGTCATTAATCAATGTAGAGTTCACAGGCGGCTTTCTGAATGAAATTTTCTCTCCATGTAACCTTTTACAATCCAACTCTGAGACACTGAATTTCTGGTTCCTTCTTTTTCTTACTGGCTGTTCCATTCTTTGCAGATATGGATGCAGGTAACTATACGTTTCCTTCATGGCAGCGCTTGTCTTGTTTGAAGAGAGAGGACAGGCTCGACTTCGTACTGTAGTGTTCCCTCCCTCCTCGTTCTGTGTGCCATTGATTCTGTTTCATTTTATCCTTTTGTTTAAGTTACACATTTCATCCTGTTTTGTCCCTTAGATGTGTTCTTAGCAGCAGTCCTGAGTAGCTTCTCATGTTACCTGTAACACCTGTTCTAGTATTTAACTCTTGTCCTGGAGACCATGTAACCATTCCGAAGAGCACGGAAGGCTGGCGTTCTGGGGCTCTCCGGGGGCTCGGCCGTCATTCTGCAGGGTCTTGCAACCCTGTCCTCAAAGCCTCGTGGTGGTCACCTCAGGGAAAGGCCCGCTTTTTCGTTACCCACGTGGACATGAGGGCATAGGGAGATCAGATGCACAGGCTCCTAGCTGGGAATTGAAGAGAAGCCTGCGTATCCGATGGACAGAGAACATATACAGATGCTAGGAAAAGCACCATCTGGACAGGGGTTGGGGGAGAGAAGGTCCTGGGTCTTTCTGACGTCTTCCCTGGGACTGCGCCTGGGCTGTGCTGGTGTTGTGTCTATTCCTCCGTGTCTGAGCGTGGATTTTAGCCGTAGTCCCTTGGATTCCACTGAGGGAGCCTGAGCTCTTTTCTTGGGCTTTCTGTGTCTTTGTTGGGGTTACGGATTGTTGATGAGGCCAGGTGTTGAGGGACGGGCTAACCTGACCTCCCACGATCGCCTCATGGAGTGAATCTGCATGTATTCTCAGGGGTCGCTGGTGACAGGGTCTGGGCCCCTGGTTTTCTGCCAGTGCTTGGGCTCCTCCTGCACTCAGTTTGGCATCCAGTGTAGTCAGTGTGGGAGCCCCCGAGTCACGGACGCCGGTTCTTCCCCATGTGGTGCTGTGTTGTTGTTATGTGGCTTTTGCTGTTTCCCCATGTGCTGTTTTTGGTGTGTTCCATCACATTTGGAGCTGTGGTTTCTTTTCAAGGGGCTCTTATATTTTGATGAGCATGAAGGCATTTTTCTTGAATGTTCATACTTAAGATAAAAATTATACTTAGTGGGATGACTCAAATGGTGGTCTCTGATGAACCCCCTTTGACTGTTTAACACATTTTACTCTGTTGAAATTTTATGGCACTGCATACAGTTTTAAAAATACACCATTTTATAGGGTAGAAGCATGCATGAGCACACCAAAGGACATCCCTTTCCTCATCTGCAAAGTCTCATTCCCCACAGTGGGGCTTGTGCCCAAGGTGTCCTGGATCAGGGAAAAGACCATCCATGATCCTTTCTCTCTACTTCCAGGGACTCAGGCCACCTGCCTGTCCTTTCATGTGTGACTCAGGTCAGGGTAGGGCCCCCAGGTGTGCCTGAGTGGACGTGCATCGGGGCCTCTGGCTACAGAAGGAACTGTGGCAGGTGCCACTGTGTGTTTGGGAACCCCATACCCCCTCCCCCGCAATCTTTGCTTCCCGGGGCTGTCCGCTCCCGCCTTCCTGGAACCAGGCAGGTGGCCATGTCCTTGCCTCATGGGGAGGCCGGGGCGCTGACTCCCACTTCCTGTCCCCTGGCCTGGGCAAGTCTCGTAGCAGCAGGAGAATCAGTTTGTTTCTGAAAGGGCGTGAATGATGGAAGCCTCACTTTCTCACTGTCTGGCCACACTGGAGTTCTTTCTGGAACTGGAACTCTACCAGGGACCCTGCAGCTGGAAAGTGATCTTGGTTGTTGTTGAATGTGAAAGACATTGATGTGTTAGATATGCTTGCTTCATTGAGAAGCCTTCCATCCAGAATGTTCTGGATTTGGAGTATACCAAATCTCTGCCCAGGTTTGTGTGCCCGTGTGGGCGGCAGGTGAAGTGGATCACAGCTCAGTCCCACCTGCGAGTACTCGCAGAGACAGAGGGTCAGGTTAGGGGGCAGCAAGCTGAGGACGGATGTCTCCAGTGCCACCCTGGGGGGAAGGCACGTCCTGCAAGCTGTGCGGCCCTTCACTTCTTCTAACTCATCCTACTTCCCTCCTGCAGTTGTTGGAGTGAACTGCTGCCCCCGGCCGCGCGTGGCAGTGACTTCAGGCACCGGCTTGCTGCTGCTGGTGGCCGTGAAGTCGGCCAGTGCTCATGGCTCGCCAGTGCTCTCCTGTCCTCTCAGGGATGTTTCTTGATTTCCTTAGCATGCGAATGTCCCTTAGGGCTACTCTGACCCGCTGCCGTGCGACCTTCACATTGTCGGTGGGGACAGCTTTCTCTTTGCAGGAGAGTTCTCTCTTCTGCGGAAACCAGTGCGGGATGACCCGGACTTTTGGCTGAATGTACTTTTCATCAGATGGGTTGTATCTGGGTCTCCGAGGAGAACAGCTGCTGTGTTTGAAACGGCTGATGGGCTCTCACAGATAGTCCTGTAGCAGAGGGTTGACAAACACGATTTCAGTGATTTTAAAGGTGCAGTTTAAATGAGGGGTGGATTTAAATATTATGTGTTTTTAATGAGCAAATGAGCAATGCAAAAGTGGGTAACTCAGAGGGGAGCCAGTGATTCCGTCCAAGTCATCTGAGGACTGAAATTTCTGTGCAAATACCCATTCAGTTGTGTGTGTGTGCACGCGTGTCAGAGTTCTAGGGCTGTCATAGCAAGTGACCACAGACGGCGTGCTGTTGCCATGCTGGAGACCTGAAGCTCGACAGGATGGTGTTGACCGGGTGCGTTCCTCTTGGAGGCTCTGACCACCGGTCCGTTCCGAGCCTCTGTCCTCACGTGGCGTTCTTCCAGTGGCCTCGTGTCCGTGTCCGATGGCACTCTTCTCACGGAGCCGGTGGTCCCTGAATGTAGGGCCCACCCTGCTCTCGTCTGACCTCATCTTTGTCACCTCTGCAAAGACTCTGTTTCCAGATGAGGGCACATCACGGATGTTAGGGGCGAGGACTCGAGCTTCTCCGTCACGGGACGAATCCCCCCACCAGCACTGCTCCACGTGTGACGCACACCTGGTGTTGAAGCAGAAGCTGCACCTGGCATGGTTGTCTGTTCCCTGCGGGGGTGGGAGGAACCATGAGCCGCCCTGCCGTCGCTGGAGGTGCTCACTGCTAGTGTCCTGGAGCTCTGCAGAGAGGAGATGAGCTTGTCTGTGACCCTCACAGCTCTGACGGGGATTTCACAGCTGTCACTCACTGTTCATAAGGAGAAGCAGAGCGATCCGGGCCCCGTTAATGGTGCTCATTAGAATTGTGAACGATATCGGCCATGTCGTCTGAGTGGCCACATCACGTGCACGCTTCACGTTCATGGTGCACCCTCCCACCCCACCCCCCAACCATAGACCTCCGGGACTGTCTCTTGGGTTTTCACTCTCTCCCCCTCAAAATCAAGAAAAAGAGAAAAGAAAGGAAACACAGCTGTCAGGTCTCCACGGGAACGTGATGGACCTCGAGGACCGGGCGGTGGTGGACTGTGGTGTCATCGAGAGACTTTGAGCTTTAGAACGGGGTCAGTACCCCAAGACCCTGTCTCTGTGACATCCCTGTGTTCTTCCTCTTCTCTCTCGTGCCGTGGGCCTTGCTGAACTGTGCAGAGAGCTTGAGCGGAAGGATCTGGAGCCTGGAGGAGCTCACACCGGGTAGCCGCCATGGTGGTAGTGCAAGGCAAGGGCCCACGGGCTCCCCAGGATGAGACTCCACTGTTCGTGGATTGAGGGGAAGATTTTACGGTCAGTGGAGGTGAGCTTAAGAATGTCCATGGACCTTTTCTCCTGTGATTATAAAACTAACTGCTCTTAGCTAATTTTCCAAGAAACTGTGGGAACAAAACGGGGAGAAAGGTGCCAGGCTGCCCTGTCCCATGCCTGGCTGCTGCTGTCCCATGTGGGTGGAGAGTTCTGTGGTCACGGCTTCTGGCAGGAGCGAGGGCCTGCTGGCAGTGAGGTCCCTGCAGGCTAGCTGTCCCTCCCCTGGTCTTGCCATCAGTGCCGTCGGCACCGCCAGCAGCTGTTTCCCAGCAGATACGTCTGTCTCGGGGTAGGAGGTGGTTCTCAGGAGCACATGGGTCTGAAATATTTTTTTAATGAATGTTTGCTTAGTTGCTTAGAAACAAACCATGTGGTAAACACTTAGCCATATTTTTTGGGACACATGAAGTGCATTTGAGCTGCCAGCCCCTGAAACCCTTTCCAAATCAAATAAACTTAAAAAAATTTTTTGTCAGCTACCACTGCTCAACAGATGTTAGGGCTTATTTCTAAACACGTCCTCTTGTGCTCTTTAAAGTCCCGATGAAAAAAAATCTGTAAACTCTAATAAAAGTTGAGTAGTTTTGAAATCCAGCCTTTTAAGTGTTTTAACATAATTTTGCCATGTTACTTGTAAGTGAGTGATTATGAGTACATGATAATTTTTTAATGAGGATTATCTGTAAACCTTGAGATTACAAGCAGCCTGCTGGTAGTTTGGTTTGATAGATCAGGCACAAGTCCAGTCTTTTTCATGTTCTCAAATCCTTTCAAATCCGCCTCTGGCCATGGAAACATCACTGACCTCTCGCTTCCTTCCGCTTGCTCTTCACTCTATCCTCTCATACGTAAGCCACGTAGGGGAGGGATCCTGAAATTATCCCTAGAGCCACAAAGAAACCATGAAAGAACATGTTCTACTTTGTTTTGAACAAGGAAAAGAAGTCTGTAAAGTAAGAATGAAGAGGTCGTCATGTTTTTGGCATTGATAGAGCTGGCAGGACAAAATGTGTTTTTGAGTTGGTCGTTTGGAACTGAGAACACATCTTCCCATGTTGTTACAATTAGGTCAACAAAAAACCGAGGGTGTACTGAGAGCCGGGTACCTTCCAGAAAAGAGACGAGCCTTCTGTTGAGATAACTCTAGTTCAAGGCTGTGATTTACACCTGGCCGAAAGAGACTCTGTGAGCACTCGGAGGAGGGCTTGCTGGCTGCTGCCAGGAAGAGCGCCAGGTTCCCCTGCAGCCCACAAATGCTCACTCTGGCCACATGATGCAGAGCCCCCAAATAGCACGGTGCACGCTGTTGACACAGCTGTTGCTTTCCCAAGACCTCTCAGGACATCACACGTTGCTACAAAACCATTTCTTTAATAGGAAAAAGGAGATGAAGGTCCAGAAAGTTTCATCTTTGCAATTATAGGTCATTTTTTCCTGGAGAAATTTTAATACCAAAGGTGTGTTTTAGAGCTTCAAATGTGCGACCTCTGTAATGGAAAAGTGGTCATTGGAGAGTACCCTCGTCTGTTGCTGCATCTGTCTCTGTCTCTGGCCTTGATTCTGTCATCTTGCTGGCAGCTGGCTCCCATCTCAGGCAGTCTGAATGGCAGTAGAGCCGTCCACCACTGGCCATGCAGCAGCCTGCTCTGATCTGGAAACCACAGGGTACACATGCATTGTGTCAGCCTAGACTCTAGGTGACCATCTTCAAGGAGTTTACGTAGAAAAGCAGGGATTTATGTAACTCGCGTGTGGGGAGCAGCTAAGAGGAAGGATTTCACTCTAGGAAACCCTGCTGATGCACATAAGCTCCCGAGGAATGGTCTGTCCCATTTCTTGCCTCAGTGGGCTTTATGCTCAGCGAGGTCTCCCCACTTGGTGGCAGGCATTTCATTGGTGATCCTTAGTGTTCCCGGGAGATGGGGAGGAGAGTTGGCTGTTTCTGTAGCTCCGGCAGAAGATCAGACATCCGTCTGGTTGCCTGGCTGGAGTCCCATGCTCTTCTGTATCGTCACTGATGGGGGCTCGTAATGCAGAGCTGTTCCGTGACATGCAGACCTGCTGTTTGGCCTTGCGCCCTGAGGACCCGCCCTGGCAGTGCCCCGGGCACCGTTTGAACTCACCCCTGTGCTGCTGCTGCCAAATCGCTCTGACTTCCACGGCCCCGCTTTGGCTGTGGACCTTGGGCTTCTCAGGCATGTTTTCCTTCTTGATTTTGAAGGACAGCAAACTTCGGAATGTTATGCATTTGTTTGGATCTTAAATTATCAGCTCACAAAACTTTTTCTGCATCCCCCTCCCTACTGTTGTCTTAACTCACCACCCCTTCCTCCTGCTCAGGCTGTTTTACTGGTTCTAGGAAGTGGGAGACCTCAGATGCATGTGACCATGCCTTTGCTAGGTGAGAGGTTTTTTGTGGAAAGTGGCACAGAAAGGAAGAAATACTGGGTTGAGACCAGCCTTGGGATGAAGAGAGGAGAGGGCGAGGGGCATGCCGTGCCTGGTGCAGAGGGGACAGTGCAGGGAGCAAGGCGGGGGTTGGGAGAAAATCCCTGCGTGGCTGCGGGTCAAGGTGGAGAGACTGACATGCCAGAGGAGGCTGGGTATCATCTGAATGGATGGAGCTCACCTGGCAGGTATGGCTGATGAGAGATGCAGCGGTTGATATCGTCTGCAGAAAACGTTACCTCCTGGGAGACCATGCTTACTGGACCGAGAACTCCCAAGTGCCAACTCCCCTTTGGGGTCATGGGCTCCGAGGACCAAGACTTGGTGATGAGGGAGGTCAAAATTAGCAGAAGTGAAATAGGCCAAGTGGCAAAACTCCATGGGAGAATCTGTGGTCAAATGAGGGTGCCCAGGTCTGTGACTGTGCAGGAGTCCCCTGTCTCCAGTCTGGGGGCAGGGTGTCTGCGGGTACTAGCCGCACCAGTCCCACCCGATGAGAAGGCTCACCCAATCCTGTATGTGCGCGTGCATGCTTGTACATGTGTGGACCGTGCAGATCTACCACTGATCCTACAGATGATGGTTTCATAGCATTCACGTGAATTCTCTGGTGACTGACCCAGGCCAGAAGTAAAAGCCAGAGTCAACTTCAGTGTCATGTTTTGTGCATCCTGGGTGGCTTCCTGGAGGCAGTGTGTTGGGAGACTCTGAGGGAGGGTCTAGTCTGGGCGGAATATGAAGTGTGATGAGTAGGCAGCAGAGGCCTCTGTTCTGCTCACACAGCCCCGTGGAGCAGCATGTGTGGCCGGCATTTGTTACCCTTTTCCTGAGACCCATTTTTTCCAAGCTGTTTTGCTTATTTTTAAAAAATAACATCAGGGACAAAAGAAGAAAACAGCACTTGCTCTTTGAGGGCTGCTTGAGTAGTGGATGGCGTGGAGGGAGCGGGGGAGGGGGGCTTGGCGCACAGACCCGACCGGCTCGCAGTGTGCTCTTGTCTCTGTCCCCGGGGTTGGGGGGGTGGGGAGCGGGCCCAGACTGGTGTGGGGGGACGTGGGGGGCATGTGGACGAACTGTCCAAAACCACGTGCCGTGTAAGCATGTAGCCTGGCAGGGGGGTGGGCCAGCTGCTCTGTGCGTCTTCCTTGCAGTCCAGGGAAGAAAGAGGCCTTGTTGGGGCAGGGGGATGGCTATTGTAGACATGCTCTGACAGGAGTTGGGGGTCAGGCCTCTGACGGGATGTGGGGACAGGGAGGAGTCCTCGGACAACCTCTGGAGGTTGGAATGGATTCACATCCCGACAGAAGGAACCGCAGGAACCTGTTGACCTCCACGCCCTCTACAGCCTCGTCAGTGGTGCTGGCTGCTCGTTAGTTCTGAGAAACACTGGCCACAGAGTGTGTTTGTGCTGTCCGGGCCCTGTGCCCTGGCGTGCCCTCCAGCTTGGGCAGGTGCCCGCCATGCACCAGGGAGCAATGCAAGCTGATCTTGTTCCAGAATGTTCCAGATGCAGGAGCTTCCTGCGCCATGTGCAGGGTCAGGTTTAGCTGGAGAAGCAGTGACATACAGGCATGCACGTACGTGTGTGCGCACACACACACACACACACACACACACGTGAGGACACCCCAGGGGCAGTCCTTTCTCCTGCCAGCACTTTGCTCGGAGCTGTGCAGCTCACGCTTTGCGCTCCCCTCAGGTGTGCTCGCCGACCAAAGCTTTCTTGAGGATGGGGACAGAGACCTGGAGACAAAACCTGGATTCCTTCCAGTATAGTAAATACACTGTTTCCACAGGACTGGAATAGTTACAGTGAGTCTCCAGAGGGAAGGTGGAAAACCGTAATGTGCAGGCATCAGTATGAGAAATGTCAAAGGGGAGACTGGGTCTAGCAGCGCCTGCCCCACTCGGGCTGTGACTGCCCACGAGTCACTGCATTTTTGAAAGAGTCACTGCATTTTTAAACATTTGTAAAAGTAAATAAACCAACCAAGAGGCACCCAGGGAGAAAGAAGAATACGACTCATGGTGCCTAAACTATTCATTACTTGGTCCTTTAGTGACAGTTCGCAGATCCCACGGTACAGTGTGTAGAAATGACATCAGCTCATTAAAATGAATAGGATTTTTTGGTTTCTCCGTAGGGTTGGATCTAACAGTGAGCAGCCTTTTTTAATTTCTTGAAGCAGATACCTGATTTATACTCCGGGAATAGTGAGTGAGCAGTTGTTTTATTTACTTATTTATTTTTTGAGAGAGAGTGAGTGAGAGTGAGTTGGGGCAGAGAAGCAGAGGGGGAGAAAGAACCTCAAGCAGGGCTACCCGCTCAGCGTGGAGCCCGATGTGGGGCTCTATCTGGTGATGCTGAGTTCATGACTACGCTGAAATCAAGAGCTGGACACTTAGCTGGCCTGAGCCACCCAGGCGCCCCATGAGTGAGCAATTCTGAAAGCCATTACTTTTCCATATTTGATTCTAGGTTTGCGTATTTAAAACTAGAGTTTGTGCAACAGATTATTATTATTTTTTTTTAATTTATTTGACGGACAGAGATCACAAGTAGGTAGAGAGGCAGGCAGGGAGAGAGAGGAAGGGAAGCAGGCTCCCTGCCAAGCAGAGAGCCCGATGCGGGGCTCGATCCCAGGACTCTGGGATCATGACCTGAGCTGAAAGCAGAGGCTTTAACCCACTGAGCTACCCAGGTGCCCCAACAGATTATTTTTTTAATGGAAAGATACTTTCACATGGATTGTGCTAGTTGAGAACCATCAATCTGGGGACTGAGGGACCACTCGCCAGCGTGCCAGTAATTGAGTAACCTGGCGTCCGGCTTCTGCTTGGAACTTGTGGTCGTACACCCACTACCATTCTGGCGCTCTGGCCCCGACAGCCGGGTCAGGCCGCGGGTAGTGTCACTGGTCGGGGAAGCCTTGTTTCAGTATTCTGGGTGAGCCAAGTTCTTGGACCTCAGTTTGCAAAGCTCTTCGTAAGTTTACCTTTTTTGGTGCTTAAAATAAATGTGCAGAATACTAAATAAAACAAACATAAGTGTATTCTTTTCCCCCAAAGAAACTAGTCCAGACTAAGTATATTTCATTAAGTTCACCACACAAGTTATTTCAGGGACGGCAGTAGGTGCTGGAATGTTCAAGTCCAGCCACCACTGTGGGCACTGGAATGTTTTCAATAAACAGTTCACTGATTTGGTTATGAATCAGATTTTACTGAGCGGGGGCTAGCATTATATGACTGTTTCCTCGAGAATGCGGTTCTGGGACTGCCCCCCCACCACCACCACTCAGTGGGTTCTGGGGGCAGGCTCTGCACCTACTCTCTGTACCCTGCCCATCCCCCCGCCCCGTCCGACACCAGGCCTGGCTCTTCTTGTCCTGCCCGCTGCCCTTGAAAACAAGCTGTATTTGGGCAGAGCTCCTGCCCCGTTCCCTCTGTTCCCAGCACCAGCACTCTGCGTGGTACAGGGCAGGGCTTGCCAAAAACGTGAGTGGTGGTTCGGAAGGCCACGGTTAGGCGGACCCCCAGTGCCAAATTGGCAGAAGCACTTGGGAAAGGCTCACAGGTAGCAGCTCTCTTGCCTGTGCTGGGAAGAGCCAGATGGTGTCACCGGAGTGCAGATCAGATGCATTCTACCCCTTTACTGGTGTGGAAGTCTGGCTGGTCATGAGGAGCACACCTCGGGCTCGGGTAAGTATGTAGAGGCTGTTAGCAGAGACTTAGAGAACCTTCTCCATGGAGCAGTTTAAGAAGCACCGTGGAAGTCTTGCTATTTCATGAGCGGTTTTTTTTTTTCATGAGCTGTTTTGACTTGGTCTCCTGGATCTTCCAGAACATGGGGAATTAGGACCGAATATTAGGCCAACTCTTGGTTTTCGTGTAAGAATGGGGGCAGTGTTTTTGCTTTCTGGTTGCATCCTCCTGGATGTGCTCCCATGTCACTGCCTTTGCAGGTGGAGACTCTCCCTCTAAGTGTGAGTTTGCATATGGAAATTGCAAAATTGTTCTTGTAACATAGCAGTCTCTAGCTGATTCCTGCCAGGCGTTTGTGACGTTTAAGGACCCGATGGGGAGCTGATGTGGGCCAGCTCCTGCCTGCTCACTTTGGTCACTTGAGTCAGGTGCTGTGATTACCTGAGTTTTCACATGAGGCAATGAATGCACCAGGAGGCACAGGTACCTCGAGGTTTGGGCCCGGGGTTGACGTTGGTGGGTGTGAGCCCAGGATTGACCCTTGGCAGGCGGGGCTGTGTCTCTTCCCCTTCACTGCTGCCTGGAAGCACCACCACCCAGAATCACAACTTGACAGATCATCAGCTGGGCTCCAGGCACTTGGAAAGACCTTGGGCGGTCATGCGGTCTGAGTGCTGGGCTCTGCTACTGACTGCAGGGGCCTTGAGCCCTGGAACAGCTGCCAAGTTATTAGGGAGAATACGGAGTTCTGTGGGAGAGTGTAAGTGAGCTTTGAAGCTTTGAGTTCTAGCTTCGCAGAACAGTGTTAACAGGAAAATCCTGAGTGTATGGAAGCATGAGGAAGCCTTGGCCCCTGATCCCAGAGGTGGGACCCACACTGAGAGGCCTGGGTAGGAAGCCATTTGCATGCAGAGGTCTCTTTCTGGACGGCATTCCCCTTATTTCAGGGGGGACTCCTGGACACCTTTGGGCTCTGTGGCCTGCCTGCCTTCTGGCGTTGATGACAACACAGAGGATATGTTATTCTTTGCAGTTGCTCTATTAGAGATAATTTGGGGGGGGGATAATAGTATTTGAAGCAATTTTGGGGGTGTGGGGGAAACTCATGAAACTTAATGAGAGTGATATTGGGTCTATCAGTGGATGTTGAAAATTGGAGATTGGCTTGGATAAATCAGCCTACATACCTGCCCAGAGTTGCTGGGTTTATTTTAATCTTAAAAAGAGATGATTTGGGGGCACCTGGGTGGCTCAGAAGGTTAAGCGTCTTCCTTGGGCTCAGGTCATGATCCCAGAGTCCTGGGATCAAGTCCCGCATTGGGCTCCCTGCTCAGTGGGGAGCCACTTCCCCCTCTGCCTGCCGCTCTGCCTGCTTGTGCACACATGCTCTCTCTCTCTCTCTCTCTCTGTCTCTCAAACAAATAAAATATTTAATTAAAAAAATGATTTGGGGGCACCTGGGTGGCTCAGTGGATTAAAGCCTCTGCCTTCAGCTCAGGTCATGATCCCAGGGTCCTGGGATCGAGCCCCGCATCGGGCTCTCTGCAAAGCAGTGAGCCTGCTTCCCTTCCTCTTTCTCTGCCTGCCTCTCTGCCTACTTGTGATCTCTGTCAAATGAATAAATAAAATCTTTAAAAAAAATGATTTGGAGGAGAGAACTCTCAGTAGGATTTATGTATTAAACTGCTGGTTTGCATATTCCTCACTAAGATATGAAGAAATCTTGACTATTGAGCAACAAGCCACTTCCTTGGATGTTTCGTTTTCCAGCTTCTGTTTGAGCAGACGTTTCCTCCGGCAGGCCTCTGGGACAACACAGTGCTCTCCACGGGCCATGCTCAGTGCTCCGGAGAGGCCTCCCCAAAGCTCTTTTGGGAACAGGGCCTGAGGCTCTCGGGTTCCAGTGTTATGTCTGCCTTTCTGTCCATCTGGTTTTGGTTTTGTTGGCTAGATGTCAGGAAACCTGAGCTGCATGAGTGACACTTAAAAAAATATATATATACATATATATATCAGCCTGTTTGCTATTTCAGGGTACCCTTCCACAAAATAGGTCCACAAGTGTGGAAGTAAAAGGAATGTTGGACTTTCATAACTTCGTGTTGCATTAATGAAAGAGCTGTTCTCCTTCCATGGAATTGTTCAGACAGGGGCCCCCCGAGTCATGGTAAGCACTAAACGCACCATGACATCCCCAAGTCAGTGCGTGAGCCGATTCCTCTTGCCCCACTGACCAACATCACACAGAAGGCTGCCCCCATACACGTGCCTGGCTTGTCGGCCTTGAGAACGTGGGGCACGTCCTGTAGCCAGGTACTTGTCTGTATAGATTGTGGCTGGATTTCAGGTGCAGACACTCACAAGACAAGGGTTTTCAAAAGTCAAGTTCAAAGCCGCCACTCTGCTAACATTCCAGAAGGTGGGTTTCTGCGTTTATGTAGGAGTTTACCTGACGCGGCCAAATCCACGGGTTCTTGGTCTCATTCAGTGCATCACTTACTTGGTTCATTGTCACCTATGATTCACCAGTTATCCATATTTAAAACCAGTTATCCATATTTAAAAGTGCTCGAATTAACCATTTTTAAAAGCTTTGAAGCCTCTCTGGAGGAAAGTTCTTTTGAGTAGCTTCGAAACCCTGCTGCCTGATAAGAAACCCCACCGTTGCTGGCAGGAGCAATTTCCACCAGGGCCTCTGTTTTCTCTCCTTTAAAGTGGTTGAGAGTGTGTGTCGCTGTTTCCTGGAACATCGTGTAGTCTCTTGATCTGCAGATTCAGATCTCTCTGCATTTCTGGAAAATTCCTTTGTATTTTCTCTCTCAAGAGGCTTGTCGTTCTTTGGGGGAGCTTGTTGTCAGCAACCCTGTTTACCCCCCAGCCCCGTCAGCCTCATCTGTCGTCCTGTCCACTAACTCCTGCCTCGGGTTTGTCTCCATCTTTCTGATCTCACCAGCTGTTTATTTCAAGCCGTCCCTCTGTGTCAGACTCTCAGCTTGGAGCACCGTCTCTTCTGTTCCTGTTTTTCAGATTTTACTCATTTGTTCCAGAAGGTCTCTGTGGTTCTCCTTTCTTGGGGTTTGCACTTCATCTCCTATTTGAGATTCTCATCGCTGGCATTCTTGTATGGAAAGCCTGTTCTTAAATTGCATTAGAGAGGGAAGCGTTTGTAAGGGATTTCCTTCTGCTTTTTGAGTTTTGTTTTCTTCTCCATTGGCTCTTGTGTTCTTCTTGCTCCTTTCTTCTCTCTCTTCTTGCCTCTTTCCGCCGCATCAGCACGAGGTGTCCTTACCATTTCTCTGCAGCATACCTCCTCTGTGGGCATCTGCCCACACCTTCTCTCCGACAAGACTGCTGCTGTCTTGACTCTGCTCTGGGGTCCCTCCGGGGTCGGCCATCAACACTGGCTGGGGCCACCAAGGAGTCTCCTGTTGCTCATCCCGATTCGGGTACAGGGTGTGGAGCGCCCCCTGCCATCTGGTTTCCTGCAGGAGCGATAACCCCGGTCTTGAGTGTCTTGGAGCAGAGGGCTGGACCGCTCCGCTCACACTGCCGTTCTCCAGTCCCTAGTCATGCATGCAGATTCCCTGCAGGGATGTGCTTGGGCCACAGGAGCTGAGGCTGGTTGGTCTTTTCCTGGAGAATTACAGTCCAAATGCATCATCATGCCCTACCCATCCCTGTCCTCTGAGGGAACCACCCCCAAACCACAGGGATCTGCTCTTTGTCACAGGCTGGGCTCTGTTTCTCCTGTGAATTTGCGAATGCCCAAGTATGGGGTTCCCTTCACTTACAGGGTGGGGGTTGGAATACAGACCGTCATTCCCCATTCTGGCATTTTCTTTGCCTCCAGAGGGTCGAGGATAAGGCTCTGCTGCCTCTACCCTCTTTCCCTCCACCCTTTGGGGGCCGTTGTTAACCCCAGAGGGTGCGAATAGGGGCCCCGTCCAGTCCTGGAGTCTTCTTTTTGTCCAAAGCCCACTGTGTTTGAGGATTTAGTCTGTGAAGCTTAATTCCTTTTCTCAGTGGATGATCAATTTTCTTCCTCCTGCTGTTTACTTTCCCTCCTTTGTTTTATTAGGAATAAAGGAAAGGAAATTGAATTATGGTGAAGTTCATATCTGCCATCTTAACCTGGAACTTTGACTTCTCTCCCGATCTTTGTTATTTTACTTAGATCTGGGTGAAGTGAACTGATTAGAGTCCTCGGGCTGCTGGAGAAAATAGCATGTTGAACCCTCATCTCACCGAGTCGTAACCCTGAGTGCTTCACCCGTGGGAGCACTTCGAGGTCGCTGCACATTAATCCTCTTTGCTGGTACAGTCTTACAGTTGTTACTGTTCCGGTTGGGTGTTGTTGTTTTTTTTTTAAACAATGTAAGTTTAAAAAAAAATTGGCAAAGGAGATGAAATCTGACTCTGTTAAATTTTGTAAACTAATACATTACCAATGAGACTTTTTTCCCAGTGAAAAAAATAGTATGTGGTCCAAAATTCCTTTTAAATGTCACAATACAGAACTTCTCCAAAACCTCCTTATTAATAAGTTACCAACTTTGGTATTTTTGTCAGACTTAAAAGGGCAAAATTCAAAAGTTTCTGGCACATTCACAATTAATTTTTTTATATTCTCTTAGAGAGAAATGAATTCATAGTTTTTTTTCAATGTATCCCTCTCATTCCACTTTCCTTAAATAATTAGGAAACAATAACATTTGCAGATACTCCGTTTTATCTAGTGGTTATGTGGAGAAGAACACTTTGGGCAAATGTTAGAAGGGTTCTCATGCCCAGCATTGCGCAGGGAGCATAGGAGGCCCAGTCCCTGATGTATGTCCTCACCTGAGCCACAGCTCATGATCGCTGCCCGGCCCCGAGGCCAGCTTGCTCCCACGGGCAGCAGCAGGCCCAGCCACAGCTTCATCAGCTGCTAGGACAGTGCCCCTCCCCTCTTACAGAAAAAGGAAATAATATGCTGTACAAATGCAAGTTGAAACTCAAAAATAATTTTCAT
The DNA here is from genome assembly GCA_004024625.1 of Mellivora capensis. NCBI lineage: Eukaryota > Metazoa > Chordata > Mammalia > Carnivora > Mustelidae > Mellivora > Mellivora capensis. Next base: position 235,692 of record PISX010000270.1, read on the forward strand.
CCTTTGCCAGAGCATGAAAAAGTAAAGATGAAAATCCACAGTTTAAAAAAAAAAAAAAAAGGAAACAAAATGATAAGCAGGTTTCTTTTCTTTTTAGTGATGATTTTGGAGCTGTGAGCAGAGCAAGGATGAGGCTGGGTTCTCAGTCGGCTCCGTGGGTGCTGGCAACTTCCCCGAAGGCTGTGAGGCTCATCTGTGGACAGGGCGGCATCATGTGCACCTGTCCCAGCAGAGTCCCCTCGGGAGAAAGGAGGGCAGGGATCTGTGGGCACATCTGGGTTTGGGTCTCCTCCTTCAGCGTGCTGGCGAGGGGGTTTCGGTCCGCGCCTGACCTCCTCCTCCCCAGGAGATGGGGATGTTGGTGACGATGTTTGCCTCACCCGGTGTCGTGAGCAACAGCAGAGAGCATGTGGGGAGAACAGCGCTTTGTGAGCTCTCCAGGGTTCTAGGTCTTCTTCTTCTCTTCTTCTTCTTCTTCTCTTGCTCAGAGAAATGTTAACGATATATTAGTAACTTTCAGTCCTGTTCGCCAAAACGATAGAGACAGAAATGTCAAACATCTGTTGCAGTGCTCACTCCCAAGAAAGCTTTTTTTAAAGGAAAATTAATTTTTCCCCCCTTAAAGCAGAATGACAACACAGATGAGTGCTTAGCCCTCCATGTGGGGATCGCCGTCCACAGCGGGTTGATCCCACCGACTGTGCGCATTTATTCTACTTAACCCAGCATCCGACTTTAGAACTGGTTCCCAGGAGTGAGACCGAGACTCATGATAGTAGCCTCGACACCTTTAAAGTGTCTGATTACGTACGGTTGGATGGTCAGAGACTTCTCCAGTCTTTCTGGAAGCTCCTTAGAAACCAGAACTGCCTTATCCTTCCCGGCGTGCCGTTCACAACACCTGCATGTCAGTGTCCCTGTTCTCATTAGGCGCACCCAGGTCCTCCTTTTACCCGTTTTGGGGGAGAAATGAAGACTTTGACTCCCTTCAGAATGCAAGCTCAAGTGCACACAAAGATCAACAGGGGAGTTTCCTGGGAAGCTGGAAAACTTGCCTTTGGCTGAACTGGAAGTTGCACTTCTAGTTGAACTAGAAGGCTGAGTTCAGGCAGCAGAGCAGCCTATCTGTCTGTCTGTCTGCTGAGCGCTGAGTGTGATGCCATTCCCCTCTGCTGGCCTCAGCGTGTCTTTGGAAGGAACTGACATAAGCTGAGAGGGACATCCATTTTCCATTCCCACAGGGATGTCATCCCGGGCTCTGGGCCCTGGTGCTAGGGTCGAGCCAGCAGGCCTGCAGCTGCATGTGGGCCCCGTGGCCCTGGGGTCGGCACGCCCCTGCCTGCTGTGCCTACCGCACCCCTGTACACAGGTGTACTGGGCCAGCCAGTGCTGATGGTTTCCAAGACGAGGTCAGGTGTGGGGACACTTTCTAAAAGTAAAATCATCCCAGAAGTAATTTAATATTATGTAATAACAGCTGGCAGAGAAGGTTGAACGCCATTCATGTAACAAATTTACATGTTGGCCACAGGGAAGACTGGGCACTGTGTGCTAGGAACACAAAGTCGAGGAGAATAGACCTGCAGGAAAACCATTGGAAATTGGATTATAAAATAGGCATCCAAAAAACCCTACATGAAAAGTGCGGTTGGATGCAGAGTTTGGTGGTGTCCTCTTTTATCTAAGGTAGGCAAAGACCTAATGCTCGGGATGGACTGGACGCTTGCTTTGAAGTCACGAGCCATGGCCCCCACTGAAGCCAGGCCAGCTTGGTGCTTCACAGCTGTCCTCCTGAGGCTCTCCCCTTTGCATTTCTAAACTGCAGAAAACGAGTTTTAAAGTCGTATTTTATTTACGTGCCAGACCATGTTTCTTCAGGACCCAGCAGCCCCATTCCAGTGGAGCCCGCTGGTGGTCAGTGGGAGTTTATTTATATATAACTCTTCTTAATCTCTTTCTTTCTTCTCACACCCTGGATGCTTCAGTACCTGGCCAAATTTTATCTAACTATTAAATCTTTGGGGTTCTTGGAAAATCCATAGGTGTATTTAATTTTTTACCTGTTGTGTGTATAGTACCAAAAAAATCACATAAGCCAATTACAGGTGTCTAATATTAGTAATTGTAAGATATTGAAAAGACATGCTAATTATATACCTTGAGGGGAAACGTAAAGTGATTTTAGAATTGGGAGGGGCCTTTAGCGGTGGGAGAAAGGATCACACCTCCTTTTAGAGGTGATGTAAATTAGGTCTGGATCCTTTGCTAAGGTTACAGAGCTGGAGATCCTAGAGGAGTAAGAAAAGAGGTCGTTGCTAACCTTCCTGGAGTTGAATACTGTGATTGAACCATCTGGAAGCAGAACTTGCCAGTAAGACTCCATAACTATGCTGGAAAGGAAGAGAGTGAAAGAATGGTGGTTAAATTCATCCAACACAGTCTGTGGGTAGGACATGCGAGGTGGAGGTGCTCAGCCATACGCCATCCCGTTTCTGGAGGGCTGGGTGCTGACACCTGCCCACCGGGCTCTTGCTCCCTGGAGGGGGAAGGGAGGAATGCTGATGGTTTGGGAGCTCGGATGGCCCCAAGGACAGGCTCCATTCCTCGCCTCTTGCTTGGAGGCCACCTGGACTGGTGAGGAATCAGGTGTGTGTGGCCATTGTGCCCAGGGCAGGCTTGTGTGCCCTCCGGTGCTGGTGCATCAGGGAGCTGCTGGGCCAGCTGGCAGGGACCCAGGGTCCCAGGGCAACGAAGAAGGGCGGGGGCTCTGAGTCAGACCTGCACCGTGTTGCGGATCTTGGAGATTGTGGATTGCCGTGGGGGCGGGTGTGAGGCAGCCAGGAAACCCCTGCAGAAGCCTGGATGATTTAACAAATACAGACAGTCAGGATGGAGAGAGTAAAGGGGGTTTCGAAATGTCCTCGGGATAAGCTAAGTGGAGAGAGAGAAAGTGCATGCGTGTGTGTGTGTGTGTGTGTGCATGTGAGCTCACTCTAGGAGGGTCTTGAGGACGGAGACTGTGTACCAGTGTATTCGTTTGCTTGGGCTGCTGTAACTGAGGGCTACCAACAGGGGGCGCTCCAAACAATGCAGATTGATTCTCCCATTGTTCCCGAGGCCAGAAGTCAGAGGTCAGGGTGTGGGTAGGGTTGATTCCCCCTGAGCCTGTGGGGGAGGAGCTGTTCCAGGCCTGTCTCAGGCTTCTCGTGGTTTGGGGGCATCTTCGGTGTTTCTTGGCGTATAAAGCTCCTGCATCCATCTTCACCAAAATTTCCCTTGTCCAGGGACTCCAGTCCCTGGATAAGGGGCCCATCCTACGCTAGTATGAGCTCATCTTAACGAATCACATCTGCAGTGAATTTATTAGCACATAAAATCCTTTTCTGATGTATTGGACGTGAGGACCTCAGCGTGTGAATTTGGGGTGGAGGGGACCCAGTTCCGCCCATAACAGAGTTAATGGTGGGCCGCTGCATGAAATTAACGTTGCTCTTTTAGGATGTGATAATTAGCAACTTAACGGATTGAGGAGCACTTAACGATTACTGGGGTTTTTTAAATACCTGCTGGAACAGCAAGGTTCCCACAGCCTCCCGAGGGCCCCAGACCTCAGCCCTTCCCTCCGTTCTCCTGAGCACAGGCAGGACTGTGTTGCTGAAAGGACATTTGTGAGGTGCTGCCCAGACCGGTCCCTGCCACCGGAGGGTCCAGCGGATGTGACATGTGAACTGCCTTGAAATCGCTCAGAGCACCAGTATTTCCTGCGACGTGAGAGCTCTAAGTTCCGCGTCAGATCTCTCGACGGACGTGATGTGAAGTGCTGTGCTCCCTTGGGTTCTCTGTAGTGGCCGTCACCCTCACTCAGGCGCTGAGATCAACCTACCGGGAGTCAGAGGGAGGAACTGTGAGCTTGTACACAGATTCCGTGGCTTTTCCCTTGTCCTCCTCAGTGTGACCCATCAGATCTCTACGAAGAGGATGTGAGGGGAAAGGTTTTTCCCAAAATAAAGAATAGATTTTCCATCTACATTGGTTTTTCATGAGAAGTTGAATTCGGTTCATTCTCGCCAGGACATAGAAGGTTTCCAGCATCTCTCTCTTTTCTCTTTTTTAAAAGATTTTATTTATTTATTTGACAGAGACGGAGATCACAAGTAGGCAGAGAGGCAGGCAGAGAGAGAGGAGGAGGGGGAAGCAGGCTCCCTGCCGAGCAGAGAGCCCGATGTGGGGCTCGATCCCAGGACCCTGAGATCATGACCTGAGCTGAAGGCAGAGGCTTAACCCACTGAGCCACCCAGGTGCCCCAAGCATCTCTCTTTTTTAAAGGTTTTTAAAAATGCGGAAGTGATCCTGATTGCTGTTGCAATTGCAATATAAGGAGGCTTATACATTAAGTGTATCTTTTATAAAAGCAAGTGATAACTCTTGGCAGAAATTTTGAATAGCACTAGTAATCCTTGCGAGTGGTTGCTGCCCTTCGGGTGGGGCAGGGGGCCCATTTTATAGCGGGGGACACTGGGGTAGAGAGAGTTGAATAAGGACAGCGAAATCCCTGTGGTGGCATGTTGTGGCCCGGGATCCGCACAGAGTGCTGGCCTGGCCTTGGCATCTTGTGGCTGCATCCCCATGGGGGCATGGGGACTCTGCTGGGCGCCCAGGGTTTCCTAGCTTATTTTACAATCACAGCAGCCCAGCAGGGACAGGGTGCTGTACTTTTCTCCTTACACGGAGTCTGTGATTCGGGGACCATAGGTCATCTGCCTGTCTTCTTACAAGTGAAGAAAGTGGGCCGAGCTTGTCCGGATCCAGTGAGCAAACATGATGGTCTCTGTGCTCTGCCCGCAGTCTTTGATGGTGGCCTTGTGTGCGGGGGTGGGAGCAGAAGGAACATCGGTCTGTGCTGTTGGAATGTTGGAGAGTTGTCTTTGGTTTTTGTTACTGAGCAGACTGAGCAGCAGATAGAGCACGTGTATTTTGCAGGCCCAGGAAGGAGAGGAGAGCAGGGGCGTGCATCTGCGTGTGTGCAGATGCGGGCCTGCTTCAAAAGGTTGGTCCCCCGGCTGGCTTGCCACCGTGCACATAGCAGGTGCCTGTCCAGAGATGTCGGGGAGGCCCCGGGAGACCGAGGGCCCACTTGCATCTTCCGGGGCTGGTGGGGACGCTCTGCCCGCGTAGTTTTCTGGGGAATGGTCGTCCGGGGCTTGGGTGGTGTTTCTGGAAGTCATCCGAACTGAGGACAGAATAAGAGCAGGTGCTGATGCATTCCTTTCTCAGAAACAATTCAGAATCCTGGAGAGGATTCAAAGCCCAGAATCTCGAAAGTGCTTTGTCTTTGGAGGTGGCCGAGGGAACCAGAAGTGGACATCCTTCCCACGTCCAGGAGAAGCCTGGTGGGGTGGTCTGGGGTGCTACGAGGAGGTGCACAGGACAGTTGCGTGTCCCTCCCCGGCTAGGCGTGTGCGGGGCCGAGATGAGGAGGGCCAGCCCCCCTTCCACACACACACACACACACACACACACACACACACATACACACACACAGCATCCCAGCAGGGTCCCTGGTGGTTTCTCGCTAACATGGCGTGCTCTCTAACCCCCCCTCGCCAGCCAGCTGCCCCGCTCTGTCTCGACTTGTGCGAGAGGCCATCCGTAGTTCTGTCTAACACGTGTGTGCTAGTCGAGCGTCCTCCCCGTGCTCGTGCCCCGTGAATACGGAAACACCATTCCCATGATGTTCTGTGTTTTCCTTTCAAAAACTGGGTTTCTCTTGAGGAGAATACAGGTTCTCAGCCCTTGAATTTATCAAAATGTTGTAGATTAGGCACCTGTTGAACATGAAAAATTCGTTTCAGTTTTGTGAACCCAACAAGAGAATGCTAATTCCTGTGCTGTTTCTGAACTCTGCATCAATGTGTTCCCAGGGAGAGCGAATTCCCGAATTTACAAACAAAGCCTACGATCAGATGCTTCCCTTCTCAGCCATGGGTGACCCCGGCATTGCCTGGGAGGCTGTGGATACGGGTCCTTAATGACAAATACTTAAAATCTGAGTTCAGTACTTCTTTTAAAATCCAGTGGTTGCTGGTCCTAAATACTGAGAGTTGCCTTCTGGGCAACAGCCTAGGGTGTATTTTTCCACAAGCGAAGCCCACGTCTGTTTGCCCTCCTCATACCCTGTCTTTCCTCTGTAATGAGATGTTTTGTGTGTGGCAGGTGGCAGGTTCAAGAAAGAGATCGTTGTTGATGGACAGAGCTACCTGCTGCTGATTAGAGATGAAGGGGGCCCCCCAGAGGCGCAGGTGAGTACTACAAGCAAAAAAATGGTAAGCAGGCTCTCACCTTTGCTCCCTTGTTAAGGTGCTGGTTCAATAGCTGGCTCTAGAAATCCGTCAGATGTGTGCAAGAAAGGTGACTAGAGCCCCCATGAACACGTTCTCTCTAATAAACTAATTCTGTTCCTCCTTCAGACACAATCCTGGAAGGAAGTTAGGTCTGTGTGGCTGGTTTTCACTTTGTGTTTTTAAGATGGAAGGAACAGCAGAATTTGCAGATTTGTCGACTGTTGATGTGACATCTGGAAATGTCCATAGTCCTCTACCATTGTCTGTCTGCGGTTTATTACCCTAGAGCAGCAGGATTATTGAGAAAGTTGCTGGTCTGGAAGTCCAGTGGGGGCTGCCATGCTGCTTTCCAGCCTTCTTGGTGCAGGTTAACCCTCTACTGAAAACCAGTGTGTGGTATGCTGTGGTTTCCTTGGAGGTTCCCTCACAGCTGGGCGTCCGGGAAATCAAAAACCTTAGATGTGGAAAACTTTTCCTTGGTTTACTCAATCTCCAGTTTATTATTTTACTTATGTAAGAATTTACTAGCCAAGCACATATTACGACCCGAATCCAGTCAGCAGCCACCGAACAAAGAACGCCTGCCCTGTGTGGGCTTGCTTCTGTCATCCTTGAGACGACCCTGGGGAGCACGCTCTTAGGAGTCCCGTCTTCACGGAGGACCCTGATGCCATGACATCTTGGCCGGGATGGACGTGGTGGAGGGGCATAGACCGGGGGATGGAACCAGGACCCCCCGGAGATCTCTGTCTTGGCCTCTGGCCATGAGATTGTGTTGACCAGTTCTTTCTTCTAGCTGTACTTTGTTCAGGAGCCTTCTTTAGCTCAGGAGCCTTCTTTAGCTCAGAAGCCTTCTTTAGCCCAGAAGCATACCCTAGTTAAAGATTTCTACCACGGGGGGATATCAGCAAAAAGCCTTTCAAAATGAGGGACAGGATTTTGTACAAAATTAGGCAGAGCATGTTTTAATATCCGGGGCTGTGGGGCATATCTGTTTTCCCATTACCCTTCTCAGGCACGTGGAAGCCTGATCTTTGTTTTCATTGTTCCAGAATAGTTCATGCACCTCACCTAAGAGAACAGCTTCATGAACAGGATTGTAAGGCTTCTTTGTGGCTACTAGTGTCCTCTTAGGTTTGTGGAAAACCTGCCGGTTCACCGGCTTTTTGTGTGTGGCAGTTGGTGGGAGCAGCCATTGGGATGGGTGAGGGCTGGTTATGGAGTGCTCACCACCTGCTAGGTGCTGGGGCAGCCCGGCCATGACCACGGGAGCGTGGGATGTGGCTTGCTTTTCCTCTGCACGGGGGCTCACACAGCCTTGCTCCAGTCCTGGAGGACCACGAGAGCTCTCCGGGTGCTTATGCTCGTGCATGTGGGGAAGCTTCACTGCACTTCTCGGAAGAGAAAGGGAAAACATACTTCGAGGTGGAGAAAGAGGAAAGGAGAAGCCCCTGGCCCCCTGGGTCCTGGGTCCTTTGTAGGGGCATCAGGCCTGTCCCAGGATTCATTCTTAACAAGATCCTGGTCTCATTTAATTCTGCTGTTATCATTTGGACTTCGTCTTTATTTAGATTTTATCATGTAGAATTTTCACTTATAACTGAATCACTTTTCTGTCGCAAGTCAGAGCTTACCCCACAAAAAAATTCCCCCAGATATATCAGAGCTGATGCCTAGGCTGGTAAAAACTTACCTAGGAACTGTGCCTTCACAGGGAAAGTAAACAGGATTAATATTATTTTTCATTTTCATGTGGAAAGAGCAGGGTCTTAGGTGGCAAATTAGCCTGCTCTGGATCCTGCTGTTGCAACCATGTGTGACGCTGGAGGGCTGAGCATCCAGGACCCCCGTTCACTAGGCTCCAACCTTACAAATGGTTTAAGTACTGAGTGGGCCAGTACATGCCTGGCTGTAGTCACTTGCCCCAAGTAGGTGTGATGGAGGCTTCACCTGGATGCAGGTGAAACAGGAACAAAATGGCAAGAGTCAGGCTGTTGTGGGATTTTAATGTTTTTCCCTGATTTTTGCTCATTTTGTTGATTAGCTTTGTGTATTTCTCTAACCATGGTTTATCATATCCTCAGAGGGGGCTTTCAGAATTCACGGGCAGGGGCGCCTGGCTGGCTCATTTGGTGGAACACACAACTCTTGATCTTGGGGTTGTGAGTTCGAGCCCCACGTTGGGTGTAGAGATTACTTAAAAAAAAAAGGATTCAGTGGCAGCTGATATTTTCAGTAGAAAGACCTCTTCTTGTGAGAAGGAGTGGGCCACAGCCTGGGTGGAGGATTTTTGAGAGGCCATGGGTGCCCAGAGAGGAGCTGGCCCCCATCTCAGAGGGGTCCAGCCAGGCTCCTGGGGGTCCTGCGGAAGGGAGTTGGTATGAAACAAAGCTCCAGCATCACTATCAGCACCTGTCTTCTGATTTGGGGAGGCTCTTCTGCAAGTCTGGGTTTGCCTTGTGTTTGTGGGACTGGCTGGCTGGATCGGGACAGAGGGTAGACGTGCCCATGGGCAAGCATGTGCAGGTTGTGTTTCTGGGAGCCCGGGGTGGCCTGGGTGGGAAGGGGGCAAAGGTCCCCTTCCAGATTTGTCACGAGGAGGATGTTAGTGACACTATAGCCATGTGTTACAGCCGAAGTCAGGCATCCATTGGACTTGGCCTGCGTGAGGGGACTGCCCGCCACGCACCCTGTCCTCACGAAGACGCCGTTCCCACCCTTCCTCTCCAACAGACAGCCTTGTCACTCAGCTTCCCTTCTCTCTGCCCTCTTTTCTCCCTAGTTTGCCATGTGGGTGGACGCTGTGATATTTGTCTTCAGCTTAGAGGATGAGATAAGCTTCCAGACCGTTTACCACTACTACAGTCGGATGGCCAACTATCGGAACACGAGCGAGATCCCTCTGGTTCTGGTGGGGACCCAGGGTGAGTGCCACCCGCGCGCAGCTTGGGGGTGAAGGACCCCAGCAGTTGAACAGTGAGTGGACTTAGGGCCTGTGGTTTTGGCGTGGAGGAATTTGAAAATGATGTAAAGAAGAAATAATTTCCTCCTGAAGGCTTTTTCTGTGAGAATCCAGGAAACTGAAATTGTCCCATTTCCTGATTTGATTCTATGGAGAAATCACTCGGTCAGCACCTTCCAAGTGCTCTCGAGAAAACAAAATCTATTTTCTCTTCCTGTCGTGGGATCTCTTAATTCTTTTGGGTATGTCAGATAGTTGATAAGCAATTTAAAAGCTTATTGATTTTAACTTTTGGTCCATCTTTAAAATACTACTGATTTCTTATACGCAGCAGAGTTTTGTTTTATTTTGCTCTCTTTGTTAATGTGTTATGACCTTTGTGTAATTTTTCACCTGGCAGGTACCTCAGTGTGGAATTACCTGTAAGAGTGCATTTCTTGTCTTCCGCTAGCCCACTTAACACTTGGCCTCTTGCAAAGTGACAGCCCTGAAGTGTCCTTGTTCTCGATCATATTCACTTATGGGCTGATGTCCACCATCTGGGTCTTAAGGCCACATACAATGTTTTTAAAAATCAGATGCAGGTTGACTTTAAAGCTGTTTTGTCAGCAGTACGGGGAACTTAAAAATGATCATGTCAAGACAAACTGGATTATGCCTTCATTTTGTTGTTGTTGCTGTTCATGTGCTATGTCTGTTAATTCCTTTAGAGCGTCCACATCTGGTCTGCCTTTCTGTGCCCTGATGTGAGACTTTTCTAAACGAGAAACTGGCTGTGTGGCAGCAGGGACAGACGGCCAGCTGTGTGCATGGTACAGGGTCTCGTGTGCCAAGAGGGAGCTCAGATGGGGAAGCAGCTGCCCTGCCACGGAGCCACGAGGACCAGCCCCAGTGTGGGCGGGTGTGTCTCATTAGAACGGAAGTGGCATGGGATCCACGGAAAACATCATCTCTGTGTGCTAGATATAAAATGTTCAAGTCGGGGGACACCTGGGTGGCTCAGTTGGTTAAGCAGCTGCCTTCAGCTCAGGTCATGATTCCAGCGTCGTGGGATCGAGTCCCACATCGGGCTCCTTGCTCGGCAGGGCTCCTTGCTTGGCAGGGAGCCTGCTTCTCCCTCTGCCTCTGCCTGCCACTCTGCCTGTGCTCACTCTCTCTGACAAATAAATAAAAAATCTTTAAAAAAAAATGTTCGAGTCGGGCTGTCGTGGGGAGTACCCCCACCCTCTTTTAGGGAACGTGTAATGGCCAGGGGTCTCAGGACTGAAGCCTGGGAGCTAGTGGCGGGTGGATTCCACCTACAACCAGATGGGAAAGAGGTTCTTTATGCGCAGGGCGCCCTCTAGTGGCCACTGGGAAACGAAGGTGTGCCCTTGGGAAGCCCTGGGTTCTTGCTCTAAATCACCGAACCCGCCTATTGGAATGGGGCCTCCTGAAAATTCTGTGTTTTGTGGTGGGTGGCAGGATCTCCAGCAGGTCTGCTGAGAGCTGCCCTGAGGCTGGAGCGAGTCCTGTGGGCCACTTTCCCTGCAGGCCAGCCCAGGGCATTTCTGAGCAAAATCAGACACTGGGTGCAACCGTCCCCTCGGCGGCTGTCTGAGTTCAGGGCTTTGTATCTCAGACTCACAAGACCTTTTTTCTATGGACTCACTGCGCTGGGCGCAGGGACTTCCTTGGTCTGGACAGGGAGGCGATACGTGATCCGCTTGGGGTCTTGTCGCCTTAGACAGCCTTGGTTTTGGTAGTAGAGTGTGGAGTGTCTGGTCCTGGGTGTGGGGGCTGGCCAGCCCTGGCATCAGAGCGTCCTGGCTCCGTGACCTGGACTGCTGCCTGCCCAGGCTCTGGCTGGGGTGCAGGCAGGAGCTCCTGTGAGGCCCCTGAAGCACCCACGGGCACGTGAATGTACTACAAGCGGTCACTTCGTTCTCTTTGTTAGATCCCGACAGACAGCTTTACTATGTCCTGGTTGGGGTTCCAGAAGCGCGCCTCTCTGTTCCCTTCCCTGGAGATGAGCGTGGCTTTCCATGTCCTACCACAGCTGCGGGAAGGCAGAACCATGCCTCCCCCCAGGATGGCCCACGTGTTTGTAGAGGAAGCCTGTGGAAGGCTTCATAAGACTCCGGGGAAGCCCCAGTGTGGTCCCCAAGGGGAAGAACCCAACCCTTTTTCTTCCTGCTGGTCTTCTCAGCATTTGTGTGGAAAGGCCTCAGGCGAGTGAGCACCTGAGCCAGGGAGCCTGGGTGGAGGGTGGATGCTGGCAGTCTCCTCACGTTTGCATTTGTCTGTGGGGCTTTGTTCATACGTCAGCACTGCCCCATCCCGAATGAACAGGACATGTTACCAAGTAGGGACGTTCCTCACCTGAGGGGTCCTCTTGGTCAGACCTCTCATTTCCAGAGTGCCCTAGAAACCCGTGAGGCAAGAGGGTAGAGTGAGTGTAGGCTTCTAGAAGGTTCTGCTCTTAGGTATTTGTTCACTGCTTACAGCCTTGCTTTCTGTGAAGCCTGCGTATGCCTGGTACTTTTGTGTGGGCTTCGTGGGATGCTGGAGGTAAAAGGTGGGTCAGGTCATAGATGGGGGACCCTGAGCTTTCCCCCACACTAGGTGTTTGGGGTTGGAGGCCTTATCTAAGGGCGGGAGGAGTGTCTCTGCGAGACTGTGTGTTCTCTCCGGGTATAGTCAGGGAGCTGTGCGAGGGTCCACAAGTGGATAGGACACTTGTGAATGAGGCAGTTATGTGACGTTTGTTAAGCTGGTTCTGTTTTAAAGGCTGCAAATGATATCCATTTAAGGGAGGGGCACAATCTGTGAACAGGTGCAGGGTTACAGGTGGAATGAGAGATGGGGCTGGTATAGCCCTGACTGATGTGTGGTGCGGGTACACATGGCCACGGAGGAGATGTGTTGCTGCCCCGGGAAGTCCAGATGGGACAGTGGGGCAGGCCTCTTGCTGAGGAAGGTGGGCTGGGGACTGTTGGGGACCCCAGGTCAGGATAAGCTGGATTGACTCTATGGCATGTGTCTTCCACATTAATCCAGAGCATTGGAAAATTATAGATTTTGACCTGAAAACTACCATTTTCTTAAAAGATGCATGCACCTTTAAAAAACACTTCTTTTCCTTAAGTGTTGTGAAATCCAGGTCAGATTTATTAGTCTGGAAGACAAGAAGACAGGATGGGATGGTGTTTGAAGAAATCCCTGTAGGGGACCTTACCAGGGAATGTTCTAGAACATTTATTGAGGTGGCACAGGCCACTGTCAGAGAAAGAGGCCTGAATCAGTTAGTCTTGATTTCTCTATGGGAAATTGTCAGGTCAGGCATATCCCGTAAGCTAAAAATAAAACAGGAAGCAAGAGAAAAATGGGGGAAAAATGAATAAATTATTCCCTCAAGATGCCACTTTTATAAAAATTAAATGTCACATGCATGTCCTGAGCCCAAAAACAAACACAATTTATTTATTTATTTTTAAAGATTCTATTTATTTATTTGATAGACAGAGATCACAAGCAGGCAAAGAGGCAGGCAGAGAGGGGGGGAGGGAAGCAGGCTCCCCACTGAGCAGAGAGTCCGATGTGGGGCTCGATCCCAGGACCCTGAGATCATGACCTGAACCGAAGGCAGAGGCTTAACCCACTGAGCCACCCAGGTGTCCCAAACACAATTTAAAAAGTCATTGCTATCTCCATGATTTCTGCTGTGCTGCTGCTCTTCCTTTGAGTAGTGGAGAAAAGCCTGTTGGTGGATCTTTGTTTCAAGAGCCGTTGGCATTTTCTGTGGCACAGGAGCCTCACCTCAAGCCTATGGAGAAAACATCACAGGACAAAAAGTCCCTGAAAAGTGACTGTTGTCTTACACCTCGCTTCTAACATCTTGACCTTTCTCTGTTGGTGTGTGCCGGGCACGAGAACGCATGTTGGGATGGGGTCGAGGCATCTTGGACACTTGAGCTAAAGAAGGCTGGTTTTTCTTTGTTTAGGGGACTGGTGGCAGATGTCCCGCACCTGTTTGCTACTCAAACGTCCCCATCTGTGTACAGATCCTGCAGGAAATGGGTACACCCAGGACTGGCTCTGTTAAGACCTCAGGTGGTTTGCAGCCCAGTGCTTGGGGCCCTCCACCGGCCCCTTCACTTCCACTCCTGCCTTGGTCTCCCGTAAACACACCAGGTGCTTGGTTGCCCCCTGCCCCAGGCTTTCCCCCTTCTCCCCGCCTGCCCCGCCCCAGATATTGGCTGGTTGGCCTTTACCTCCTTCCTGCAGGTGGGGCTGCCCTGAACATCCACACTGAGCCCACCGGCCGTCGAGTGTCCTGCCTACCTGACTCGGGTCTTGCAGCCACACTGCATTCACAGCTGTTCACGTCCCATGTCCCTGTCTTGTTCTCTGCCTCCCCCCCCCCCCGCCCCCGCCAGCCAACCTGGTAGCCCCTCTGTGGGAGTGCCGAGTTTTGTCTCGCTCACTGGGCATCCCTGAGCCTGGAACGGGACCAGATGCCCGAGGGCAGCTCTGTGGGCACGGACCGAACAGGTGTGTGTTTACACCCGCAGAGTGACGCTGCTGGAAGGTAGTGAGCAGGGTGCTGTGTGCACCAGACACCACCTGCCAAGAGCGAGCATCGGTGTTCTTTTCTCCTTTTTAAAGTATTCTCCTCCAGAGCCACGTTTAACTCTTAACTCCTTCTTTCCGGGCACCTGTTTATCTCCGTTTTAGAAGCGGGATCCTCTGAAACACGTGTTTACAAATGATGACTCTACTGAATGTTTGAGATCATTACCTGGAGGATAAACCAGGTTCTAAAAACTCCGGTTCTTAAACACGTTACCTCCCTGGGAGCAGGGCGCAGGTTTCGAGCTACTTGGAGACTTGAAGTGGCAGGAAGTAAACGGGGCTGCTTAACGGTCACCGTGTTGCTGTCTGTTCCAGATGCCATAAGTTCCACTAACCCACGTGTCATCGACGACGCCAGGGCGCGGAAGCTGTCCAGCGACCTGAAGCGCTGTACCTACTATGAGACGTGCGCCACGTACGGGCTGAACGTGGAGCGGGTCTTTCAGGACGGTGAGTGCTCCCGGTGCAGCCGGGTCCCCTTCCCATGGCGCGGGGTCCCGTTGGCAGGCACGCGGGCCTTGGTGTGAATCCGGGGGCCCCTCTGTGCCGAGGTGGTGCTCAGCGGCATGCGGCGGTCCACGGGGAATCCTGTGTGGCACACTCGTGATGGGACTTTCTGTGCACGGGGTGTGACACCGCCCACGCTTACTTCTGCACGTGATGGGTCACATGTATGCATTTGCCATTTTTTCTCCACCATAGCTGCTCATTCTTAACCCCAGCTCATCTCTAAAAACAGTCTAAAATATTTGCTATTAGGCTTTGGGGAGAATAAACCAAAAGAGAGTCAAGTTTGGGCCAAAAAAGCCCCAAACAAACAAAAAACCCAACACCAACCCCACATTAAGACTCATGGCTGAGAGCCAGCACCACAATTTAGGAATTGTTTCTTTGTTGCTGAATTCATTAGTGATCACCAGCCCCCGGAACAGCCAGGCAGCAGACTGGAAGCCCTCCTGGAGAAGCACGGGGCTTATACGCAGCAGAGACGGTCTTGTACAAGATCAAAGTGGCAGGCTGGGAAGTGGGAGGGGATGGACGCAGACATGGGGGAGGTGGTAGGGGGTAGGGGAGTGGGGGGGCCTGGTATCTGGTCTGGAGGGGTCGGGAAGGTCTGGGGGAAGGCGAGTCCCCAGGCCTAAAGAGACAGTACTTCCTGCAGAAGGTCCTGATGTCCACGGAGAGTTGTGGGGAGTCACTGCCAGGCCGTCCCCCTGGCCCCCCATCTGGCTGACCTCTGTGGTGGCAGAGCAGACCACCCGAGCTGCCGGTCATCCCAGTCTTGCCGGCCCAGACGCCGACAAAGACATGTTTCTGCCAGGGCAAGCAGTAATTACATGCCTGCATCTCCGACCTCCCCAAACTGGGCAATATATGCTCGTCTTCTAAATGTCCAGATGAGTTTTCAGATGGAATTGGAGAAATCCCATACTTGGGCCATTTTTAGGACATTTCATAGATTGGGTCCTCTCCAAACCTTGCATTTTCTTCCCTTTTCCACAAGAGCTGGTCCCGTTCTCAGCTCGCAGCCTCCTTCCCTGCACAGTGGCCCGTCCTACCCCCATCTCAGCCCGTGTGCCCTCTGGGCCCTCCCTGCTTCCCCAGCGCCTGTTCTGAAGCGGCAGCCTCCTGCTGAGGGACAGCATGAGGGCCTTCCTCTTCTGGCACGCATTTACAACCCTCTTCGCGATCCCCCTCCCTGCTGGAGCCCGTGTGCGCCCGTACTTACAGCACCTTGCGTGCTTATGGCACCTCGCATGTTCGCCTGTGAAGAGCCATGCGTGGAGGCGCAGGGGGTTCCGGGGTTGGGGAGGGGGCGCCCCGCGGGGCAGGCAGCTCAAACCTTGTGGGGTTACCGCAGATGACGGTCACCAGGCTGGGGTGCACGGGCCGCTGCTGGCCAAGCACCTGTGTCTGTGTCCCCTCGGGCGCGTGGGTGGGCTGCTCTGGTTGCTGCAGAGGCCTGTGCATGTCGCCCCGCCAGGCCCGAAATAGTTCCTCTCTGGCCCTCTGCAGCAGCTTGCCCACCCCTGCTGGCGGTTTTAGGAATTTTATCCCGTGAATGAGCTGATTCTCCACAGTGATTGCTTTACGTGTGCATTTATCGCAGACATGAATTGTTCATCAATAAATGAGCTCATACGTAATAATCGTAAGAGTTGTTCCACACTAGGGGATGCCCAGGTCCCGTGCTTCCCTGCCCTGCCCCCGCTATCTGTGAGGGGGAGCACCATCGAGGGGAGAAGAGGGAGGACCTTTCCAAACAGCGTTACTGTATCCTCTCCCAGGGCTTGCTTCTCCTGCTGCGATTTGACAAAGCACCTGAGTTTTCACAGGCTCAGGAGATTTCCAATACATTTTGTTACTTCTTATTTTAGAAATAATGCATCGCTGTTAAATATTTGAACTGTACAGAATCAGAAAAGGAAATAATACTCATGATACTACGGTTTCTGTGACTATTATGATTTTATCTTTAAAATATTTCTGTTTAGGGACGCCTGGGTGGCTCAGTTGGTTAAGCAGCTGCCTTCAGCTCAGGTCATGATCCCGGCGTCCTGGGATCGAGTCCCACATCGGGCTCCTTGCTCGGCAGGGAGCCTGCTTCTCCCTCTGCCTCTGCCTGCCAGTTCTCTCTGCCTGTGCTCGCTCTCTCTCTCTCCCTCTCTCTCTGACAAATAAATTTTAAAAAAATTAAAATATTTCTGTTTATATGAAGATCAGTTTTAAAAATAAAATTAGGGCTTACTCTGCATGTCCTGTAGGAGGATTATATCTTTTTGTGAAATCGTGAGCTCTGTAATTGTTTTATCTGTGATAAAAGTCGTTGCTGACCAAGTGGGGACTATGCTCAGTATTTAGAAGCCATGAACAGTAACAACCCATTTTAATCCTTAAGGAGAAAAGAAACCTCATAATGTTTAGAGTTTAAAGAAATCAAGGCTCAGAAAAATTACGGAGCTTAACCAGAGGCATCGGGTGTGGATGGATGCCTGTCTTGGGACCAGGAGCCCAGAGCCTTGACCGTTCTGTCACTAAAGCCGCAGTGATGTGGGTCCTGCCTGGTCCCCTGGGGGAGCCTGGACAAGGGCGCACGGGGGCCTCGCCACCCACTCACAGACTCAGGTCACTCAGATTTCTTGGTGGACTTTTCTGGCTTCCTTTATGCCTTAGGACTTGCTTTTATTTATGTGCTTTTTGTATCTTCGCATTATAGAAAGAGAAAGAACGAGCATGTGGTTTCTATGTAACATTTAACTTACACCTGAAAGGAGGACGCAGGCCTGGCTCTTAGACCAGCCAGATGCCCCACCCTTGCCCCTGCCCCCGCCCACCAGGCTTACTGGTCGACTGGCTCCCTAAGTTTATTTTTTAAGATGTCAGGGACTATAGTCTTTGCTTCTTTAACTCGGAGTTCTTAGTATCCTGAAACTGACAAACTGTGAAATTAATGGAGAAAGAGAATGCCTACTTTTCTCTCCAGGGTGTAGTTCTCACACGGCTCTTGGGAAGGAGTCCAGGACACAGGGTCTCTGTCAGCCCCGGGAGTGTCCAGAGGCCGTTCGGCGGGTGGATGCCCTCACCCAAGCAGTGGCCTTGCTCACACTGTCTCTGGTTCGGGGTTGAGAAGAGGGGATGGTACAGGGGGAGGGCCCCTGCCTTGGCGAAGTGGAGGGCTAGTGCCCAGAGATGGAAGCTTGCCCCTTCCCCAAGGGTGGACGGCAGGTTGTGAAGGACCGGGCTGCCTTCTGTCACCTGCTCACAGTGGTGCTGGATCATCGTTGATCCTGCTCCTAGCTGAGTCCGTGTGGCTCGTGGAGCAGAATGTCTAAACTCCACGAGGGGGTTCCTATAAATAAGATTCACCTGCTGAGAAATGACATACTCCCCAGTTCTCCTGCATCTGGGCTACCGGGCCTCACATGGGCGTGGTTACCCATCTCTCTGTTTGTCTGTCTGTCTGGATTCACAGAAGAGCCCTGCAGGGAGCTCCGGGCCCCACAGGCTGGACCAGGGGATTGAGGCAGCCAGGGCTGCGTAGGGCCCCCCACCTGCCGTGTCTCCATCTGTCCAGTTCTGTGCAGCTCTGGTCACCGCCGGCCGTGTCTACAAGATTAGCTTCAGGCTTTTGTAGTTTTAACATTATAATGGTGATGTCCATGCTTGGCATGAAATTTTTCAAAAGTCCCTGGTTATTTGTTCTCTTGGCCTGGATTCCTGAAGGCCAGGATTACAGAAAAATGACGTTCACGCTCTGCAGATATTGTTTGTCTGGTGCTAAGATTTTTATTCAAGAGAAGGTCCTCTCGCTCTCTGAAGGAACCAGCCAAGTGGGAGAATCTCTTGCCGTGAGCACGTGTTTCCTGCCACTTTAGTTGAGTATCTGGGTAGGGAAAGGCGGGTCGTGTTGGTGATGGGATGTTTCAACCAAGATAGGGACAACCTAAAATGAATATAACTTAGTGACAGGAATAAATCCTTCCCCTAGACCAACCCGTGCTGAAGGGTAGTGAAGAGCCACGTGTGGAAGTGGTTGGAGGGCCCCTTGGACCATTTGTGTGTGCCATCTTGAGAGAGGAAAGGGGACGCTGACTCGCCATGTTCCTGAGGGAACATTTGGAGTTTTAGTTTCTTGAGGTTGGGTTCTGGAAATGATGAATTCTCCTCTCTTTCCAAACACACTTGGATTTCTCAGCCTGCACCGAGTGTCCCTGTTTATGGCCTATTTTGTTTTGATGGCAGTGATTGTACAATGGGTATACGAGGAGCGTAGTGATTTGGGTCATAGTGCAGTTCTCTTTTTCAAACTCAGCATGATGTAGAAGCAGTTTTTGGTGTGTTTTGACGTTTTGTGAAGTAGAACCAATAGACCCCCTAAGTGTCTGGGGAGGTATATTTTATAATTTTTAAAAATTATGGTATCTGACTGGTGTGTGATGTTTTAAAGATATCTGATATATAAAGAAAAGTGGTTTCCCTTTCATGTGGAATGAGTAAAACCTGATGATGGTACAAAATACTTAATTTTCCCTTATCCAAGCTCGTGCATGCTTTTTTTCTCTCTCCCTCCCTCCCTCTCCTAAAATGAGCGGATAAATACTTGTATTGTAGAACAGCAGTGTTTTAGTACAGGTCATTCCTGTTATGCATCCTGACGCCACCTGTTTTTTTACACGTAAACTCTAAAACTGTCATCACTTGTTAAATCCGAACTGAAAACACCCTAGTAGACATTAGAGCGTGCTGCCCTGTGAAACTTTAACTTCTTGTCTTAAGCTTGTTTTCATAGGATGGTGGGAAAACTATATACAGCCTTTCGCTCTGACAGTAATTGTTCAGACCTGGTTGAGAATTTGTTGAGAGATGTAAATCAGTTACATGTCACTGTCTGTCTCCCTGACCCTCCCCGAGACGGCTGGGTCTGTTCTGTGTTGTTGAGAGTACCTGGGTCATTGAGTGATCTCCGGTGGAAGACCGCTCACCCTAGGATAGATGTTCTACGTTACTTCCATTAAAGAGACTGTTCGGTTTGAGGTGCATGAGGGTGGGGAGGCTGGCCGGTCGCCTCAGCAGGGTTCTGTGCACTGGTGGCTGCTGTCTGGGCTTCCTGGTGATCACATATTTGGTGCAGTGTCCCGCAGTGCCGGTGTGGGCCCGTTCGAGGAGGATCTGCGGCAGTCTCTTAGCATGGCCATGCCAGCTCTTTACATGCGTGCTGTGGTTCACATTCTGGAAAGCACCTGCGTAGAAGCCATGCCTAGTGTCCCCCAACCTGTGATGGCTCAGCCACGCGTGGATGCCCTGTGCTGTCAGGGCTGAGCCTGGAGAGGCTGCGTGAGTGCCCCAGGGCTCTGTGGTACGTGGGGGAGCCTCAGTTTGCTTTCAGTCCTTCGCTTGCAAGGACTGATACCCTAATGTACAAAGCATCCCATTTCACATTAAATTCTGCAGCTGCTTGGTCCTAATTACAGCCATGTCCCGCACAAGAGTAGCTGTATTAATGAGCCTGGTTTGTACAACCTAATTGCTTGTGTTAGAGCATCATTAAGTGGGAGCAGTCTCCAGGGGTTTTGGCCCTGAGTGCTGCGTCACCCTGTTCCTTTCCGTTTTGCTGACACCGCGGTCTTTGTTTGTGCTGTTAAAGGATACGGCAATTAGGTCTCTTCCGTGCTTTCTCGGAACCAGCTTAATTTTCATTGTTGGGGTGGCCTGTTTTATTATTTGTTTTGTTGCTGCTGTTTTTCTTTTATTGTGTTAGGGAGGAGACTGGAGTCTGTCATTTGTTTTTATGTTTGTGTAATTCTTTTTTCAAAGGAGTTCTTTCAAAAATAATATTTTCTACATTGAAAAGCAAGCCATATATATGTGTACATTGGGCATCTCATATATATATATATATATATATATATAGCCAACAGAGTCATTTCGTATCTGTCAATTTATATTTTTTATCATTTGTAATAATGACTAATATTTATGTCACAGTTTAAGGGTTTCTAATGGATGATGGTAGATCTTAATAGGCCCCCTTTACAGCCAGCGTCCAGCCTGCGTGTCCTTTCTGTGCACAGTTTTCTCCACATGCCTGTGCCCGTCACCATCCCCATATCCCCACACCACCCCCCGCCCTTGACGTGGCGTGTGCTCACTCCCCCTCCTTGTTGCACTGAAAGGTTGTACATTCAAGATTTCATGGGCAGATGTGTAGTTTATGTTATGACGGGGCAAACAGACTTTATTATGCTTAAATTACACTTTATTTGGTTAATTTTTTTTTAAGATTTTTTAAAAAATTTATTTGTCAGAGAGAGAGAGAGAGAGAGCGAGCACAGGCAGGCAGAGGCAGAGGGAGAAGCAGGCTCCCTGCCGAGCAAGGAGCCCAATGTGGGACTCGATCCCAGGACGCCGGGATCATGACCTGAGCCGAAGGCAGCCGCTTAACCAACTGAGCCACCCAGGCGTCCCTTGATTAATATTTTAGAACTTCGAAGAACAAGGATGACACAAGCAAGTTGCCTCCATGTGGCAGAAGTAGGAGAAAGTCTCCTTCGACGAAGCACTGTTGGTGAGTCGTATAAGACGGGCTTGGCCCCGGTTTGGCGGCCACTCTGCGGTTGTCATCAAGCATCAGTGTCGGTGGCTGTCACCGTGGGGCAGCTTCTAACCTGGTCGGTTCCCGCAGAAATTAGAATCTCACGTTGCCTCCGAAAGAACCACGTCTGGCCCATTGTTTGTCGCCTCTCATTAAATTGAAAAGATACCTATCCGGTGTTGACAGCAAGTAGACTTTGGGTTGAGCCCATGGGTGGGGAGGGAGGGAGTGCATTCGGGGAGCAAGAAGGCAGGGGTCTGGGCGGGTCTTTCTGTGCCCTGTAGCCTGGTTTGTGTGTGGATGGGAGAGTGTGTGCATGGTTCGCCTTGGTTATTTTTATAAAACATGATGTTGTCGGTGCCCTTTGTATGTGCATCTTTAAATTCAGTGAACTTCTTAAATCGGAGAAACTTTCTCTGTGAGCAGGGTTAGATCACAAAATGAAATAGTGAGTTAATACCAAAGCTAAAATATCAGCAGTAGCTGTAGTAAGCCATATTTTCCAAGACTCAAAACCAAGACCAAAACCAAAACCAAAAGAAAAACAAAAAACCCTCTTGCGTTGATATTTTTTAGGGGGAAAAAAAAAAGTTGGTTGGAGTTGAAAGCGTCTTACAGATGAGCTGGCCCTCTGGTGGCCGCCTGCCGCCTCGTGTTCTCAAGCACAGTTGACAAATGGGGGACACGTTGAGGTGGGACAAACGGCCAGGCTGTACATGAACACTCTCAGGATTCATGTGAGCATTTGTTGAAAGTGATGACCCTGACATGATCCAAGTGTCTTAAGATATTATGAATTGGACACAAGCATGAAATCAGCTTGTTTCTTGTTTGGAGTCTCTCTGTGTAGAAATTTCCCCTTTTGAGAGTTTCTCTCTCGTCCATTAAACTGTTCAGTGGCCCCCAAAGCTGGACGTTTATGAGGGTCTAACTCCTTTGGATGTGAGCCGATCTGCTTACCGTCACCGACGCAGGTGAAAGCATTCAGCTAGGGGTGTCTCAGTGGTGGGTGTGATTCAGACCTCGAGACTGCAGCTCCGGCCCTGACAACTCAGAGTCCGGTGGGAAACTGGGTAATTCTTAAACTAGTTTCTGGTGGGGCAGAGAGGACCCTGACATCTTTTACTCTTTCCAGAATAACATCCAAAGAAGTCATCTTAAAATCCTGATACCAAGGTTGCTGTTATCACAAACAGGGGACAATGAATAGTCTTCCGTTTCACAATTTTGTAGACTGTTCTGTTAGGAGAGACTGTGACCGTCTCTGGAAGTTTCTTACTCCGAGTCGGAAAGGTTTCCTGACACGCTTCCCTTACTTCGACCGTGGGCGGGCACCACGGCTGGCCTGTTCCTGTAGATGCTGCTCTAACGCCCACCCCCCCGACATGAGATCAGTAAACACACTATGCTCTGTTCTGATTTTCATGTGAAGACACCTGTCTTCTGCTCATAGAATTAATGTTATCAGTGACACAGAAGACGGTGTGCTCATACTTTCCTGCGCTGTGGCATTGTAGCCGGGCCTGCCCCAGGATTCTGTTAATGACTTGAGCCAGATTGAATTAGCTTGATGTATCATGAATGCATACAAATGGCTTTTATTTTTGCTCATAATCTGTTCATAATGCCACGCCATTCTGCTCTTCTTAATGTCTTTAAAATGATTAAATGGTGATGTGCTTTTTGACCTACTTAACCCTCCCCAGCCTCTGATCAACACAATATGAAAATATTCCTTAAATAGGATAGTCAGAAATTGTTACACTTCATGGCTGGTGTTTTCAACCCAGTTTGAAATCTTCGGTTTATAACATTTTCCCCCTAGAGAATACAGACATAGTCAGATTCTTATGGCCTCCCCGTCACCGAGAACTGTCTGCCATTGACGGGGGTTAGCAGCACCATTAAGTTCAGTTCGTGAGAGACAAGGAAGAGTAACCCTCCAAGGAGGGAAGTCGTGAAAGTCCTTAACACCAGAAAGCATAGCTTTCCCCTACAGACACTGATGGTTTTGAGCGCTTCTCAGCAGCAGGGGGCTGGCCAGGAGCGCGTGGGGGTCCAGCTCGGAGCAGACACTGGGCTTCCCTGGAGACAGGCTCTGAGATCTGGCGTCAGCTTGGAGGGTTAGTGCAGAGTCACTGGAAGTTCTCTGAAGAGAAGATGACCTCCCTGAATGGCTGGATGGATCTTCCCTGATTTAGGGAGAAGGCAGCTGTGAGGAGTGTGGATCGCACACTTGTTTGTCTAAAGAAAAAGAGACTGTAGAAACTGCTGATGACGAAATGGGATTGTGTGAAATAGGCTAAAGAAGTTTACTTTAAAGAAGTTTAAAGAAGTAAAGAAGTTTACTAATTTGAGAGAGAGAGTGCGCCTGGGGGTGGGAAGAGTGGAGAGAGAGGGAGAGAGAATCCCAAGCAGAGTCCCTGCTGAGTACAGAGCCTGATGCAGGGCTCGATCCCAGGACCCTGAGATCACAACCTGAGCTGAAACCAGGAGTTGGACACCTAACCAGTGGAGCCAGCCAGGTGCCCCTAAAGAGATGATTTTTAAAGGATGGATGTGAAATACAGAGGTAGAAACCACCCATCACACCACTGCCCACTGGCTGTTACCGTTAAGGTGTGGGCTGTGTGGCTGTGTGCATTATCCTGCCTTGTGACATGGCACAACCACTTTTTCACATCAGTACTTTCTCTACCATGTATTTCCTCATTTTTGCATTGCATTCCCTTGAGTGAATAGAAATTCTTTTTTGGCCTAATCCTCTATTAGACATTGAGGGGATCCCCCCAGTTATGTGTTTGTTTTAGGATCAGTGCCTGAGTGGATGGCTCTTTACCTAAATATTTGTTTCCATCCTTAATTCTTTCTTTAGGAGACAGCCCTGGAGGGGAGACTGCAGGCTCCGTGGCCTGCATGGCCTCATGGCTTTTGGTCCTCGACCTGTAGGCATTCTTTGGGGTCATTCCTTCCCTCAGTTCTCCAGCGGGTGTCCTTTTTCTGTACCCTGGTCACACTGGATATTTTCAGTTTAAAAACTTTCATCATGTATAAAGAGAAAGTAATCATAATTCTTAAATTTGTCTCAAGTATTATTTTCTACCTGTTAATATAAAAATAAGCTCATCGTCTGTAGTCAGGCATTTTGTTAAGAGATGGCAGACAGTGCCTTGGGTGGGCCAAGGTCTGGCGTGTTGGGTGGCACGTGGGAGCAGGTGGGCCTTGCTGCTCTTGCAGATGTGGCCTTGGTGCTTCTGGTAGGTTCTGCCCAGCTGGAGCGCACCAGCTCGCCATAGGGCAGTGGCCCAGAGACTGTCCCCAGTTCCGTGTGTAGCCGTGACCTTGAAGTGGGGTTTCCTCGCACTTCCATCCATCCCTTCTGACCCATGGTGCCACCACCGTGCTGCCTTGTGTCGCCACATCTGCAGACCCCTGCAGTGGGTGGGAAGCGGCGGCTCCTGGCGTTTGGACCTTCCCAGAGCTCCAGGTCATGTCGATGCTCTAGAGGGCTCAAGGGACCCTGGAAACAGAAACAGGTCCAGAGAGGGGCCGTGCCCCGCTCCCCGCTCCCCGCCCCCGGCCCCCTGCCCTGGTCACGGGGCCTCTGCTGTGGCTGGGGACCGCCCCTCCGCAGTGGGGTCCTGATGCTCAACGCACGTCTCCCCTTTGGTGGATGTAAAAATCCTATTGCATTTAATTCCTGTTTGGAATGTCAAAATCTGGGAAGTGCACAAAGTTTCTGAAAATCAAAGACGTAAAGCAGAGCCCCAGCGTCAGTAACGGCATGCTGGCCACGTTTTTCCAGGCTGCGTTCAGCCACAGCCCTGGGTGGGGGGGCAGTCCTGTCTAAAAGAAAAGAGAACTGGAAAAGAGCTCGGTGGGGGACGTCTGGCTGGATGCTGCACGATCAGGCCTGGTGCCGCGAGCGGCGCTGAGTGGACAGCCCCCCAGCGTCCCTTCCCCCGGCTGGGAGGTGGCGCCCCCTTGAGGCGCGCTGCAGCTCTCCCTTGTGCGCGACGTGCCTGCAGGGGGCGCTGTGACTCATCTTCCCTCCGCCGAGCTGCCGGAGCGGCTGCGGTTCCAGGAGCGTTTCTGTAGGTGATTTTTGGAATTTCAGGAAGCTTCCTCCCATTTTACTTTGTGCGTAAACCATAAGAAAAGCGGTGTTGCCGGGGGCGCCTGGGTGGCTCAGTGGGTTAAGCCTCTGCCTTCGGCTCAGGTCATGATCTCAGGGTCCTGGGATCGAGCCCCGCACTGGGCTCTCTGCTCGGCGGGGAGCCTGCTTCCCCCCCCCCCCCCCCCGCGCCTGCCTCTCTGCCTACTTGTGATCTCTGTCTGTCAAATAAGTAAATAAAATCTTAAAAAAAAAAAGAAAAACGGTGTTGCCATCACTTGGATGCTAGGAAGTTAAGTCCCGTTCCTGCACAAAGATCTCTATTAAATGACATACCGGGGTGTCTCTTGCATTTAAATTCCTTTCTCGCCTGAACTACAGGCTTGTGGAATGTCCAGTCTGAAAGGGTGTGAGACCCCGGCTAGCTCCGGGTTTGCTTTCCAGCCCAGGCCAGCCCGCCAGAGAGCACACTGAGTCACAAAGCAGGAGCTGCACGGTTGTACCTTTGTCTGGAAATGTTGAAAGCCATGGACTGCATTTTAAAATCCAGTGGTGAGTGAAAATGCTCCTTTAAGTTAGAATTCTCTTAATAAAATTCAGCCATGCCGCCACTAAGGGGTTTGGCGTTAAATGTGACGCTGTATTCAACATGTGAATTATTTCTGATTAGCTGTGGACTAAACGCTCATCTGCGCACCTGGTCTTCTTCCAGGAGTAGAATATGCGGATGTTGGAATGTTGGGTCTCTAAGGAGGTCTCTGAGATTCCGCGGAAATGCGGCATAAAGGAAACGTTTGCTTTCAACCACTTTTTTTGTAATTTAGAGAGAAGCCACTAGGGGGCGTCAAAAGAGCGTGTGAGGAGGATTCTGGTCCGCGTATTTTTCCCTTTTGCTGTCACTATGGAGAATACAGACGTGATAAAACTAACATAGTGGTTTAAGAGATCAGTTAGACCTGTAATAAGATACGCTCCGTAAAGCGTGCGGAGTTACTGGATCAGCAGTACAAGAACACAGAAGTAAAGTTTCATTCTTGGGGACGGGGAGGAGGACAAAATAAAGATGAAATGATACATTCTGTGGCTACAGGGACTCATATCCCTTCTTGCTTTTTGCCTTGTGTGTAACTTTAGAGAAGATTCAAAGAAAAAGTGACAAAAGACATGCTTTTTTAAGCTAGCATGTAGTAATAAACAGACTTGTTATTTAGTACATCATACTCTTTTCATAGAATTCACCAAGTTTTGCTGGCCTGATGACAGCCAGGGTGTCTCCGTCCGACGCCAGGGCTGAGCAGGTGGCCATTCAGGGCTGGGGCGGAGCCTCTGCCCTCAGCCTCTCTGCCTGGCCCTCGCCTCTCCCTGCAGGGACGCTGAGGGTTCTTCCTGCAGTCTGGTGTTAATGTGGAGGTCAGTGGCGGAATCAGGCTGATGCCCCTGGGCAGAGGGAAGGGAGTTGATCAGTTTGAGGAAATGTAGAATTCTTATAGAGGTGAGCCGTGGCTCTGGGAGTGCTGCCCTGCAGAGGGTGTGGAGGCGAAGGTCCGGAGGACCCTTCAGAAGGCTCGCACCTGCGGCGTCTCCGGGCTCCCAGCACTGGGCTAGGGGCACGCAGAGAGAGGAGTCCCGTTGTTGGAGTTTGGGGTTTTTTTTCTCCTCCTCTGTTTTCCTAAGGTTGAGGGCTTTTCTACTGTTTTCCATTGATTTATTTTTTGCTTTTACCCTTTATTTTCTCCCACTGCATAAATTCCAGTAGAAATTACAACATTTCAGATCATGACTTTTTTTTTTAAAGATTTTTAGTAATTTCTACACCTAACATGGGGCTGAAACGTACACCGCCGAGATCAAGAGTCGCATGCGCCACTGACTGAGCCTCAGATCATGACATTTTCAGTTTCTTGATGTGGCCAGGGGGCCTTACTCCACTTGCGGTGCCTCAGGTGAGGAACCTGTCAAGTCAGAGTCTTTCCATACGGATGGTTTCTTTTTTCGGATTACGTATAGCTGGAGCGGTCAGAATCAGCAAGGAAGTAACATCTAGTTCAGGAGTGCTACAGTTTCCAGCCCTGGGATTGGTGTCAGCATGGGCAGAACCCCGTGAGCACGGATAGGACTGAGGCACGTGGGGCGATTCCATCGGGTGAAGAGCAGGGTCCGCCGTTGGGGGGTGGCTCTCACAGACTGTGAGAAAGGTGTTTGCCCAGCCCCTGAAGATTCGAATTCTGGGGGCACACGTAGGTGGAGCACGGGACCGGGTTCTGGGTGCTTCGGCTGCGCTTAGTGGAGTCTGCATTCAGCCCTTCCACGGCGGTGGGTGCTCGGGACCCGCAGGAAGGGAGCCCAGCCCCGAAGTGAGGCAGTTGCCCACCGCTGTGGGGGAGCCCTTACTCACCAGGGCTTCAGGATGGATTTTTCTTTTTTTAAGAACAGGGAAAGCCTGCTCCTGCAGTCCAGTTTGAAAACCATTGCTCTTCTAAATATGTCCCTGATCACAGACCTCAGCACATAGCCCCACGAATCTAGTCAGTCAGAAGGGTGAGGGAGAATTCCCAGGAAATCAGAACTTGCTGGTGACATGTCTGTTGCTGGGCATTCCCCTTCCCCAGGCTCCTTGGGCTGCTCCTGCTGGTCCCTTGGGGTTGGTGTTAGGGGGAGAGTGGGGGGGCTCCATGCCTTTGTTTTGTGCTTTCTCCTAGACAGGCTGTGTTCCCAAATGGTGATTAAAGAAATGCAAGCAGGTAGTTTTCCCAGCTCATGAGCCTGTGCAGCATGGATACAATTAGGAAGCCCTTGAAATGAACTGATATGTAAAGGAAATCTTTCAGTGTAATACACAGTGAACATAATTGCTGTAAAATCCGATGGCTCTGGAGGGAGGGACAGTTGAAAAAGACCGAGCAGATGAATACGGGCAGCTCCCCGGGTCAGGTGATGGTGCAGAAGCCCAAGCAGAAGGTCTGTTCCCAGGCTTCCTGAGCTGGTCAGGGACGGAGGTGGGGAGGGAGCTTGTTTGCCGCAGCAGGGAACCAGCCCGGAGAGGCAGGAGGGCATTGCCCTCGGCCGCTAAAATAGCATCACATCCTTGGCATGGATTTTGCTTTTCAGAATTATGTTTCATGTCTGTTTCTGTTAAAATACACATTGATGTATATTTTATACATTATCTATTTACGTGTACTTAAAGGTGTTTATTTTTTCTCATCAGGATAACACCTGTTTATAAAAATACAGAAAACTAGGGTGCCTGGGTGGCACAGTGGGTTAAGTGTCCGACTCTTGATTTTGACTTGGGTCATGTGTGATCTCAGGGTCCTGAGATGGAGCCCCGCGTTGGGCTCTGCGCGCTCAGTGGGGAGTTTGCCCGGGATCCTCTCGTACACACATGAGCATGCTTTTTTTCTTTAAAATAAATAAAATCTTTTTAAAAATACAGAAAACCATAAAGGAGCCAATTAAAATCAACTGTGATCCCGCTGCCTAAGAATAAACATTTTATTGAATGTTGAGTCAACTTTCAGTACTTTTCAAATGGAATTGGGACTTTATTCTATGTCCTTTTAAATAGCCTGCTTTAAAAAGACCTAAGAATAGTTACTGTGTTATTTCATTTCCTCTAAAGCCTGCGTTTTTATGACCTCACTGCATTCCTTTTGGAAACTTGCATGTGCTAGCCTGGATTTACCAGTCCCAGAGCCAGAAGTCTGGTCCCAAGACTCCCCTTCCCCAGATCTGTTCTGTACGTAACCCTTGAGTGCCTGTGGGGGGGCAGAAATGCCCACTTCCGGCTGAGAGCGTCTTAGATTCGTACCTTTTGGATCAGGTGTGGTCCGCTGGGACCTTCCCACCCAGAGCCCCTGGTGCACGGGGACACACTCCTGGGTAGGCCTCTGCCTCTCCCCGCCGTGTGCACAGGCCAGCTCTGGGTAGACTTGATCACCAGAAGTCACTGGCCTGAAGACCTTGGGGGTCCATGTCTTTGGTGTAGATTCCTCATAGGAAAGAAAGAATTGATACCATTAAATATGTATATTAGACAAAATTTACAATGGACCAGATAGGCCCTTTTTGCCCCCACGCCATTTTCTGGCAGATGAACAGAACTAGGCCAGATTCTGTAAAGATCCATTTCTAAATCTCATGTATTCATTTGTCCAAATATAAAGTCCTTTAAAATACAAGATTTAAAAATAAAATTGAGGCTTAAATTGAAGGGCAAATCTTCAAACACTCAGAATCATTTCAGATTTATATTAAAACTACTTAGAAAAGCTGGTAGATTTGGTTTAAAAAAACAGCTTTGGTAGGTCATCAGTTAATGTGAGGATATTAGTGTCGGACCTGTGGCCTGAAGTGGTGTGGGGGGCTGAATAAGCTGTGAGGCCCCCCCTCCGGCCCCCTCGCAACTAACACAGCCTCATCCCTGGAGCCTGTGAACGGTCCTGAAGCAAGAACCAGGGACTTGCAGATGTGGTTAACGGTCTTCCAATGAGGGGGTGGCCCTGGATTACCGGGCTGGGCCTTGCAGGAGGGAGGCAGAGATGTGGCCGCCTACAGAGAGAGCACCCTGTGAAGGTGGGGACGTGAGGATTGGGGTGCCCCGGAAACCGGGTGAGGCAGGCAGTAGGTTCTCGCCTCAAGCATCTGGAGGGAGCACAGCCTTGCCAGCACCTCGATTTCAGCCGGCAATCCAGGTCTGGACTTGGTGGCCAGCCCCGGGCCAGAATGTCTCCTCCAGCCTGTGGGACCTGGCTCCAGCAGCCCCCTGAAGCTACCACAGATGGAAGGAGGCAAGGTGACCTGGGAAGGAACGGGTGAAAGCTCAGGGGGAGAAATGCATCTCAGCTCTGCCCAAGGTGTGGGCTTGAGGGGCCACATGGCTGCCCTGGGCTCCAGGAGCTGACCCCCCAGCTGTACCTGTGCACGCCTGTAGCAGGTGCATCACCAGGAGCCCACGGCCCGGCCCTGTGACTGCAGCCTGGGTGACCACAGTCACAGGACCACATGAGCAGCTTTCCAAGGCAGCTGCCCTCGACCCGGGGGAGTGGATGGCTGTGTGCTCACTGACAACAGGGAGGTGGGGGGAGAGCCCGAGTCTGGTCCCCGCCCCAGGGAGCTCAAGCCAGGGACGTGGGCAGCCACCTGCTGGCTGTTTACCGTAGCCCCAGTACCCTCATCTGGGTCTGTCACCCCTCGTGTGGCCAGGGGTCTCCGTGGTTCCTGCTCCCCACTCCTCACACCTCTCTACCCTCCCATCTCGCCATGCTCATCGGTGACCTTTCTTCCTGAATCCAGAGGCCAAGTTCAGTTCCCATGCAGCCTTTACCTGGTGGCCTGGACTCACACACACCCTTTCATCCTGTGACCCTGGACCCACCTGTTTTCATTTCATGACTTAGGGCACCTGCTGTTCCCTGGGTTTCTTCTCTGTGCAGCCTCTCCGTGATGCCCTTCACTGAGACCTGGTCCCAGGCCGCCACGTGTCCCTTGGCAGCAGCTCCAGATGGATCCAGACTCATGTCGGTGACATGGGAGATGTAATTAAGGGGCAAGAAACTGTGGGGTTTCTGCCATGCAGGAGCAAGAAGTGGGGGTCAGGCTGAGCCCCGCGGCAGGTGTTTGCTGAGTACGGTGTGTCCATCAGCCTGCTCGCCGCATGATACCGGACTCCAGTCCGGTGCCCAGGTCTACCTGGCACTGACCAGCTGGAGCAAGGACCAGCCGTACGCTGCCCAGCAGCCTCCCCAGTGCCTAGCCCGAGACTCTGCCCCAGCTAGCCTTTTCAGATCAGAAAAAACATGTTTAAATTAGTGCAGCTGGTGTGGCAGGCTCTGTGGACCATTAGGAAGACATCCGCATATGAGTCTTAGAGTCGGAACACATTCCCATTTGAGCTTTACTCTGTTTTGTATTTTATCATTCAGCCTTCCCGGTTTCAAAACCAGGGCCATGGGAGATGAAGCCCATATCCAACGTGTCAAAGAAAAACCACGAAGCTCAGATGGGATTATTTAGCTGTTGTATCGAGAAGGTAGTTGAAGTCAGTGACCATCCCAAGGCCCAGATGTTTCTTGTAACTTTGCCAGTGACAAGACAAGCTGAGCCATTGCTAAGCATGTGACTCACTGAGAAACTTCAGTTCCTCTTAACAAACTTCCTATTTTAATTCTGGAGAGACAACTGTTACAGAGTAGCCGCCTGCCCCAAGGCACGTGAAGTCGACGTGGGAACGAAATCTCATTTATTGCTGAGTCAGTCCCCGAGAAGCTATGGCCCTGGGTGCCCGTGGAAAAGGTAGGGGCAGCGGCAGAGCAGGGCCCCATTTGGAGCTTAGCTTGCATCACGGGTCAGCAGCTCGCTTCCTCAGTTTTCCCAGCTGTGAAATCGGGATGCCTTCCTCTTTTCACTTCTTCTAGAGATGTCCATAATAACTGAAATACAGCTGTCCCCTGCTTCAAGGACTTGGAAAGAAAATGCCTGCCTGTCATAAAGTAGCGGAAGGCCTGGAAAGGTGGCATGATTCTGAGCAGAAGCCTGTCCACCAGGAGATCCATCCGCTTGGCATAGACTGAAGGAGGAGCGGGAGCAGACGGGCAGAGGCTGCCCTCGGTCAGCTCCGCACTGAGGGTGGAGGTAGGACAGAAAGCACTGTTTGTAACCCAGCTTTCCCCCTCGTGTTCCGGAAGCAGGTTAACTCGGTATCAACTCCAGCCTGACTGTGGCATTCGGAGTGGCTCCCCAGGACCCGTAAAGTGGATGGCGAATCCCGTTCTCCCCAGTGCCATTCCCTGAGATGGCCAGGTACTAAATGAGTAATGACCCTGGTTTCTTTTCTTGTATCTGCACCCACCCCCCAGTGTCCTGGAAATATTACCAAAATGCCGCAGAGAGGTGTTTTTTTCCCCTGCTTGAAGATAAATATTTATCTCACCTGCTGGTCCGTTCCACCAAGCTCTGTTTCTGGGGGCTCTTAGCAAAAATAAGCAGCGTTGACAGACTAGTTAACCCGTTAGTCCTCAAGCAAAACCTGACGTCCTTAGTCTGGCTCACGCTGATAGACGACCTTGCCATGAAGTATCCAGCTCCGTGAACTTACTGCGTTAAGTCTCAAGAAGAAAATTCAAAGAATAGCTAGCTTTTCTGGAGACACTACGCACGTGTGTCCCTCTCACCCCCCGCAGAATATGGCATGTGTCTAATGAGGAACCCACATCTGAAAAACCCGTAGAACAGAACTGCAGCCATCATGAGAGTCTGTAGTGTTATCCTGTCCCTCCTCCCCCCGTCCGCCGCCACCACCATCGGGGAGAGGGCCGGGGTGCTTGTGGAGATGGGGACGGGCCGGTCCAGGGTGAGTGGTGTTGCAGACAGGGCCAACGTGTGCGGGGTGGGTGCACCCCCAACCCCGTGTTGCTCCAGCAACCCGCACCCGGTCCGCGCACGACAGGTAGGCCAGTGGGAACATGGGAACCCGACCCAGAGCCGTGAGGTGTGCAGCCTGAGAGCCGCTGAGGACTGAGAAACAAAGCATTGAAAGTGGAAATAACGCCCCTGCTCTGAGGTAGAGCCGCTTTAAATGCAGTAATTAAAGTAGCTGCTAGGCCGTTCCCAGTTCCCTTCGCTGCGGCGGCCGCCTTTATCTTTGTGGCGGTGCTGTCATTCCAGTCGTGCGCTTCTGCTGGTGTTTTCAGTGAAGGTTCGCCGTAGAAAACAGGTGTAGCTCGAAAGTAATTATAACCATTTCTCATCCTGTGGAAAAGCAAGACTCGTGAGATGTGGGTGCCGCAGGAGAGAAACCCGGGAGGTGACGGAGCCGTGGGACAGTCCTTTGCGCCCCTTCCTCGTGTCTCCCTGCTGGTCCTTGGGCCCTGGGAGCAAAGCCACCAGCACCCGGAGGAGGCCATGGTTCACGGGTGGGAAGACACAGAGCTTCCGAGAGCCTGACTGGTTTTCTCGTGGAAAGGATTCCTTTCATTAAAGGAATTAAATTTAACTCTGGGAAAGGCGGAGGGGAGGTTCAGGTAGTGGGGATGCGCTGGTCCTACGTTAGTGCTGCGGGGGGGCAGAGGAGGCTGTGTCCTCTTGCCAGCAGCCTCGTGGGACAAACAAGGGAGGACAGCGGGGGGGTGGGAGCCCACACAGATACCCCCGCCCCAGTTGTCCTCCAGGCACGGAGCTGCCCGGTCACCCTTAGTGGGAGGAGACTGGCACCCATGTCCCCTTCGTTTGGTGTCCTGATGACGGACATTAACAGTCATGAGTGCATTTTATTTTTTTTTAAGATTTTATTTATTTATTTGATAGATTACACGTAGGCAGAGAGGCAGGCAGAGAGAGAGGGAAGCAGGCTCCCCGCCGAGCAGAGAGCTCGATGCGGGGCTCGATCCCAGGACCCTGGGATTGTGACCTGTGCTGAAGGCAGAGGCTTAACCCACGGAGCCACCCAGGGGCCCCCATGAGTGCATTTTAAACCAACAATGATACAGTTTTACTGGGGGAAGAGTAAAGACCATTCTTTAAAAACCGTGGATGTCATGACGTTCTTTACTCTGGAACAAGAAAAGCAGCATCTTCAGGACAGGATAAGCCACCATGGAAAGTTTAGGAAGTTCAGGCTGTCCTCCATCTGCCACCAGCACCCGGGTTCTTCCATCCTCCAAGGGGCAAGTGCTTCCTAGTTCCCGAGCCACCAGGGCTTCGTCACCCTGCTTTCCAAGAGCAAGAGTTCGGGGCGGTCTGCTCCAGCCAGATCTCCAGCCCACTGGCTGCACTTGGTGCATCCCGGATTTCCCTGGGGACCTGGGATGACGGGTGAGCCATAGTTTGGGCCGAAATTGTACATTGGTGTGATCAATCAAGAAATTAGTCTCCTGGAAGTATTTCAGAGACGGAAGACTTTTAGAAGTGAGTTTTAGGAATTTGGGACATGAATTTTCTTCAAGGAGGTGCTGTCTGTCCTTCCGTGTCATACAGACATACGACTCAATTTGAAGACCGCCTCTTGATTCTCTTCAGGCTTTCAGGTTTCCCAGTGCCTGGGATTGCTGCGAGCATCTGCTAACTCTGGTCCTTAAAGGTTCTCCTACAGTGTTTTCTGAGTTACTTGGAAAAGTATGAACACGGGGCTTTGGACCCTCAGGAGACTGGGTTTCGTTTTGTTTTGAGCACGTACTGGACTCGACATCCTCCTTAGAGCTGATTTCACTTTCATAAGCTCTGCAGGAACAGGGAGTGGATCTGTTTCGAAATCTGGGTCATAGCGTTTGGCATATGGTGACTTCTGCACAGATATGATTTGGTGAAGAAGGGGACTAACGGGGGCTGGTTTGTAAACCCCATGGTGGTGGTGGTCTTGCTTCCAACCGCCTTCTGAATCCAGGCAGGCCGTCCTCCCAGTCTCTCTGTGGCCTAGATCAGCACTCAGATAATGATTCTTTCCTGCTCAGAGGCCTAGGCGAGTTGCTGGTGCCTCCTACAGTGGTCTCCACTCCTGGTTGTGACTGGTTGTGATGGTGAGCTGCTCTCTGGGAGGGGAGGATGGCCCGGACCCTGCAGAGAAACAAGGAAGTGAAGACAGATTTCCTGAGCTCTTCACATGGGAGAAGACAGGTGTGGAACAATTCAGAAACACTGCTGTGAGAGTTCTGCCACCCTTGAGCCCCCAGCCCCCTCTTCCTCATCAGCAGATACCCTTGCCCCCATGTTTGGGGACAGAAGCCACTGTTTCAGGTGGGACGCTCCCCAGTGTCCTCCAGTTCCACTGTGCCCTGAGCTGGTGGTTCCTCAGCCGCTGGCTCTGACCCCTGACCTCACCCTGCCATGCCTGCTCTGCTGTGACTGCTCTGTCATTTTTTTTCCCTGCCGTGGCTGCTCTGTCATTCCCCTTCCATGGCTGCCCTGCCGTGGCTGCTCTGTCGTGGCTCCCCTTCCATAGCTGCCCAGCAGTGCTGCTCTGCCGCAGGTCACCTCGCTGGCCCAAGCCGCTCCTGCATGCAACTCTGGACACAGACCCTTCCTGAAGGTCGCCAGTGGCGTCATGGCTGTGTAGACACTCGTCCTTTTGAGAAGGTACATGTTGGAATGTTCAGGGCTGGGGGAAATGACATCTCTGACTTAGTTCATTCAGTTAAAACAAATAAGGCGAAATACTTGCGTGTGTCGGATGTCGATGGTGGGCATGGAGCTGGGCTGTTCATTTGTATTACTGCATTTTACCCTATGCTTAAAAATGTCCCTAACGCAGCAGGGGCTTGGGGGCAGGGCTTTCCACGGACCCTCCTGGCTCTGTCCTCTGTGCTGACCCAGCCAGCATCGCGTGGCTGTGTGACAGGCGTCTGGGTCCCTGCCAGCTGAGCTTGACATGACTTGTCCACTGTCCACTTGGCATCCCGTGGGTATCTGAGGCGCTTCTGGCTCAGCATGTGGCCCTTCCATGTACCCCGATGCTCAGACAGCTGGGGCATGTTCTGACTCCCTCTCTGCCTTCCTCCCTGGTCGTCAAAGTGTGTTGGTGTAACTGTGTGGCTGTGTGGTCACATGTCTCGAGTGGCCCCATCCACCCTGCACCAGGGCTCCCACCAGTCTGTATACTTTGCAGGTGTCTGTCCCCCCAGTCCTCCCAGTGTGGCCAGAGGGATTTTTTATTTTTTATTTTTTATTTTTTTTTAATTTGAGAGAGAGGGAGAGCATGAGCGGGGGAGGGTAAAAAAGAGAAGCAGACTCCGCATTGAGCAGGGAGCCTGATGTGGGACTTGGTCCTAGGACTCCAGGATCATGACCTGAACCAAAGGCAGTTGCTTCACCGACTGAGCCACCCGGGTGCCCCCAGAGGGACTTTTTAAATTCATGTGTAATTAGAGGCCCTCCTGGTGTCTTTTCAAACTCCCCATTGTGCTGGGTGTGGAGACCCCAGTCTGTGTCGAGTCTGCATCCGGGCTCCTCTTCTTCCCTGGGGCCCTTGCTTTCCCTCAGCTCCAGTGCCACTTTCTCAGAAAGGGCTCTTTCCCCCCTCGTTCAGCTCTTAGCTGGTAACCCCAAGCACAGGGCGGCCTGCCCACTGCCCCACCTCTCCACCCTGGAGCTGGACAAGGTGCAGTGTTCTCAGTAAATGAGGGGACAGCAGGGCACCTGCCATGAGTTGGTTATGCCTAGAGCAGATCCTGACAACGGAATTAGGGGCTCAGCAAGCTTAGTGATGATCATGATCTGAGTGACATCCCTAGGGGAGTGGGAACCATGGCCAGACTCGAATCCATGGCCCCAGCCCCACACCATCTCCCCTGGCACCATGGTGGTCTTTCTGATATGGCATATACAGATGAGGAAACTGAGTCATAGAAGCGGAGTTGGGGACTGAGGTATCTGGACACCTGTGTCCCTCCCTGTTGCTCTCACCACCTTTGTTAAGGGATCAATAAATTCGAGAATCCGAATGGAGTCATTAGCAAAGAGTCCTCAGGAACTTGGTAAATTGTAGCAAGAGAACTCGGGAGAGGAAATCCGTAAGAAACATCGAGCAGCCGGGTTTTTTTTTTGAGTAACGGCTTAGCTGAAATGTAACTCACCTGCTGGCAGAGCTGCCTGTCAGAGTTGGGGTTTTCGTTTTTGGCTTGGCTTTTTGCCACAGATTCCTTTGGAGTGTTTGTAATCCGAAAGCTGATTAATACGGTTTACTCTTTGTGCCGCATGAGATAAATATTCCTCGTCCTAGCTTGTTCTCCTGAAGCTGTTTAAGGAACATTATCGGCTGCCCTTGACCTGTCAGAACTCTGCGGCTTCCTGGGGTTCTCAAGTGCGCCTGAGACGGAGCTGCTCGGGGGCCGCTAGGTGGCAGCACCCGCCCAACCAGAGCACCCGCCCGGGGCTTCTTCCAGGTAAGGTGATCTGCCTGGGAGCCTTGCAGGCGGAAGGTGGGGAGTTAATGTGCCACATCAATTTTAGTCTGAAAGATACAATTAATTCGATTAGGCATAAAGTGGACGTGTTAGGAAGCTGGAAGCCCAGGGCCGAGGTGCGGTCAGCTACAGGAGTGGCGACCTCCACCCTGCTTCACCTCTGGGGCGAAATCCTCACCAACTCTGCTCTGAGCGTATGGTTCATAAAGTTCCCACCGTTATGGAAAAATACTTGCATCGTCGGTATTTCATTAAAGGATTGGACTGCGCAGTCTTGTTAGGGAAAACTTGATACGGCTGTTCCCGTGAGGCTCAGAATAAAGATGTTGAGAGAAAGAAGGTAGCAGGTGCCTCTGGGGGCTCTCTGTCCCAACCTCCTCGCCTACCATTTCTTGGTACAGTTGTGCTCGATTTTATTTCAAGAAGATAGTTGGTGGTGGTGGTGTGTGTGTGTGGGGGGGGGGTTAACAGCTTTCAAAGTAAGTTGAAGAATTTAGGCCTACGAAAATTAATAGCTACAGGTACCCGCAAAAGATATTATTGGCAGATGCAGCAAAAAATATATTTCCACAGAAAATTGGATTTTGCACATAAAACTTAGTAATACTAATAAAGACAGGTCATTACCAGTTTTAAGCCAAATAAGCAAACTCAAAGAGATCCGCTGTCGGTGTGACTCTTGGTGGTTTTTTATTTTTTTTGAGAAGTGTAAATCAGCTTTAGTATAGCAAGTACACCGCGGATTTGCTCAAATCATTCCTACCCCTTCTGACGGTGGGGAGAGTTGCTCGCACCGAATAATTTACAGTCCTGTGGCAAGGTGTGTTTATATTTAAGCTGTGCAACGGTGTAGCTAATGAGAAAGATAAGAAATTTATAGTCCTTGGTGATTGATAGGATTACTGCTTTGGCATTAATTGAAATCTGAGGGATCACAGCTGTGGGCTTAAGTTAGGAGGAAAAATTACTTCAAGTAAAGGAAAACTTTTAACTATGCATCTGAACATTTTAAAGATAATTTTCCTGCTGATAGTATGGTTGGTGGTAGAAACAGTTACTCCTTGCCAGGGTGTGGGTAATTACACAGAGATAATTATGGCATTTCCTTTGTGACCTCCCTATGGTGTAGGTGGTTATAAGTGTGGAAAAAAAATTAAATACCATGGAGTTGTTTAAATGGCTTTAAAATTTTACATGTATAATAATAAAATTCTCTATGGCTAACTCTTTGCTAAATATTCTCTGAAATATTTAAGATGGTAGGGAGAAAAAAAAAGGCCCATACTAATAATGGTCGAGGCAAGTCTGTGCTATTAGTCATTGCCTTAAAATTTCCTCTGATTGTATTAAATCTGAGGATGTCCAAAGTAATCTCACAGAGCTTCCCTGCCTGCCACTTTTAAATGCACCCTTCTTGTTTAAGCTCAGTCTTGTGAAAATGTCTAAATTTTCCCATTAAGTGCTTAAAAAGTAATAAAACTAAAGTCATTAGCCTTCACTCATCAGAGCTGTATCAGGAGAAATATTCTTTGGCGCAATAAATCTGACCAAGGGTTCGACATTCATATCCCTTGGATTCATTCCCTGGAAATGGCCATTTGAAGGTAAATTGCTTAAGTAGGGCAGTTTAAATTTTTAATACAATCTTATTGTAACTGTTAGCAAATGATTAAAGTGCAAAGGGGCCTTATATGTTCTGTAAGATTTATAATAAACGCTCTATGATGCCTTTTCTGGGCTGAGTTATAGATGTTATGACAGCTAAATGCATAGAAAGGCCAGAAAGTCTCAAATGCAGAGTTGAGTCTTTACAGGAGACTAAATCATGCTTTCTGAATGCAGACATCTTTCCGGTGGACACGTTAGTTCCTGCATTAGTTAGTTAGTGGTGCTCAGGCACCTGCCAGCTTGCTTAGGACAGGTAGCACACAGTGCCCCTTGGATTCCACTGCACAGCCAATGGCAGCGGCTTTGAAAATAAAAGAAGAGCAAATTACTGTTCCCTTCACCAGTTTGCTCGTGGGGTGTAAATTAATCTTATCAGATGTCTCTTTCTCTGACGGAATGCCTTTAATTTATGATGCATTCTGGCCTTTCTTTTGCACAATCAAGGAGGCTGCCAGCTACCTGTTCATGAATCGTGGCCACTGTGATGCTCTCCTTACTTTCTAGACCAGGGATGCGATGAGATTCCTTGGACTGACAGCTGTCCAGCTGTCATGTGTGGATTTGACGTTGGAAGGCATGTGACTGGACGGCAGGACTGGCTCTCTCTTGAGGGCCCAGCTAAAGCCCAGGAGAGTCCTGGGGGGTGGGCAGGGTGGCCTTGTGGACAGACACCAGGTCAAGGTGCAGAGCCATGAGAGTGTCCCCTTCTGTTTCATGTGCACGTGAATCAAAGCCGCTGTTGAGTGCACCTGTGATACATTGGCAGGGTAGCTTTTTTTAGCTACTATACATCTTATATTTTCCCTCCTCTTTTTTGATGTATTTTTGCGCATCAAAAGAGAAATCTGTTTTAAAGACGATACTAATATCTTTTCTCATTTGCCTTATATATTTTTGGGAGGAAGGTACTAAATACCCAGATTTTCTCAACTTCCTTTCACTTGTTAATTTAGCATAGTAAATCTCCTGGGCAGAAGTTTGTCTTTTACCAGGCGTCTCGTTCACAGGTGTATTTTGAGCGTCTGCATTGAAAAGAGAACATTCCTTTTAAATTAATATCCTTAATTTCTGAGATAGATATTAATGATTTATTAACTCGTACACATTTGACTTCTTTTTATCTATCCATGTTGGGTTTCTTTTCCCCCTTAGACTGAATTCCCAAGAGCTTCACTTGAAAAGCTTGTCTGTAAACAGATTTCTTGTTATCAGATAAAATGTGAGGTGTAGCAGGATCAGTGGAGGAACTTGAGACCCCAGAGGAGAATCGACCTTCTTTAATAAGTAGAAGTCACAGTCACTTCCTTTCTCTTTAAATGGTACGAAAGCAGCAGTGTTGCAGATTTCATTTTCATAGTTTTTTGACCCTAAGATAAAGCTGGTGCCAGGCTATGAGGTAGGGGAGCCTTTTGCTTCCGTTCTTCAGGTCGGGTTCTGTGCCTCCTGCTGCTGTCAAACAGATGGGAGGGGACTGTGCTCAGCCGGGACTGCCGTCACTCGTGTGAGTTGGTAATCTCTCTCTTAGACTTTTGGGATACAGGTGATAACTTTATGTGACCTGCTGGTTGCTGAGAGCTGAGTCTGTGATTCTCTGACTTGTCTTCTGATGTGTCCACCGTGGGTTTTTCTGACGCCATTTTCCTTGGTGAGTTTGAGCCGTGATGTATCCAGGACAGCCCGCCTCAGGTTTTTGTGAGTGAAAGATGATGTGTTCTGAGGGTGGGCTAACACAGTACTTTTGAGTAAAGGAGAAAGGGCTTTGAACTTAACGATCTAAAGGGTCATTTTATAACCTTTTGTCTATAGCTAATGCATATACCCTGGGTTAAATAGATTTAGAAATAGATTGGCTTTTCTAAAAATAATGGGTACTGAGTCCCTTTCTCATCCCTGGCAGGACCAGAGAAGTTGATGATAATTTGGTGTCATGTTCTCTGTGGTAGGAGATCCCCATCTTCTCGGGGAATCTGTGGAAGGCAGTGAAGGACTGTTGTGTTCCACTGGGATGAGAAGACTTGGTAATGTCCCTCCCTTAGGACTCTAGGATTGTGGTGCATCAGTGATGAAGTTAGTTTGCAGACTTGTGATTGTGGACGTATCTACAAAACAGGACTGAGTGAAGAGCCAGGAAGTCGAGGATTCCGTTTACATCAAGTTCTACGAAAGGCAGAACTGACTGTGGCAATAAAACCCGGAAGGGTGGATTCAGAGAAGAGTGAAGGACTGCTTAAGGTGGGGGACACAAGGGAGCTCCCTTGTGGGGATGGAAACTTCAGAATCTTCATGGTGATACGGGTTCCATGACTTGTCAAAACTCCCAGTGGGACGGTACAGCTAAGACTTTTGCATTTTATGGTATGTACATTTAATCTCGAAAAGAACCTTGAACAGTTAATGAGTTAATTATGCACATGCTGAAACGTATCAGGTGAAGGGAACCGATGTCTGCAGTGGGTTAGAAATGGATCAGAAGATAAGATGGATGGGTGGAGGGATGGGTATGTGATAAAGCCGCTCTAGCAACAACATGTTGTCAGGAAACCTAGTGGTGTGTCAATGGGCACTGACTCATTCTTGCAACTTTTTGCACAGGTTTAAAAATTTCCATTATAAAAATTTAGGAGGAAAAATCAAAACAGTTCTTCCATTTAAAATCTTATTGTGGATATTTTACATTAAAATGGATACACGGAAACTAAATCTCCCGTCAAGTACTTTCCCATTCACAGGTGGAAGTGTGCACTATTTTGGGAGCTCTAATTTTTTTTTTTTTTGGATGAGGCTTTCTTGAATTAAAATGCACGCATGATTCTTTTTTTTTTTAATTTTTTTTATTTCTTTTCAGCGTAACAGAATTCATAGTTTTTGTACCACACCCAGTGCTCCATGCAATGCGTGCCCTCCATAATACCCACCACCACGCATGATTCTTTTAATAATTTCCATAATTCATAGAAACTGGTGATAACAGATCGGGGAGCTTGACTTCCCCACCGTCACTAAATCACAGCAGATTACAAATTCAAAATCAATCCGTATTCTCCGCTGGACTCTAATTAACACTTAAACGTTATTAGTCACAAACGTGAAATCTTGATTGGCAATGACCTCCGGTATTCTAAATGTAAATAAAATTAGATTTAGATCCTTTTTAATTACCTGAGGTGCTGTGAGTAATTACAATGGCAATTGATAAACTTCATTTCTTGTTAAAGAAAAAAAAAAGCTTACAGAAAGTTTCTCTACACAATATACTTAACTCTTCAGTAACCACAGTCTATGGAAAAAAATTCTCCAGAGTTCGGTGTTGATGAAATGGAATTATTACATCATTTCTTCACTCGGGCCCTCGAGTGCACAGAACCACAATGCCTTGTAGCGCCATAATATCCCACAAGGCAAGACCTGCCCAGAGGAACCTTGCACGTTTGAAAGGGTGGGTTTCTGGATGTTACAGGTTACATAATAATAATTGATGGGCGGCGGGGAGAGCGTTACAATGACTTAATGCACGGAGCCTCGTTGAAGACCAAGTGGAAATCTGTTTTGTCATGTCATCCTTCTTCCTAATTGCATCACACTACATTGTATAATTCAGCCTGTGTGTCACTGTCACTTGTTTGAAGGCCTCTCGCACTGGGGCCACCACCGCTGGCTCATTATTAACGGAGCCGGGGGAGAGGAATAATTTTCTCCGGTCCCAGTCAAGACATCTTCTCTCCCACTTTAAGAGGGAAATGTCTTTTTTATGGAGATTGTTGTAAGGATAATTATTTCTGGAAATAGGAAAACAGCTTCAGTTGTGATAGATAAGTCCATTTTTCTCAAAAGTTAAAAGATCTCTGAAGGAGAATGTGCTTGTGGCAAACGGGGAGATTAGAGAAA
This sequence comes from Mellivora capensis, assembly GCA_004024625.1. Taxonomy (NCBI): domain Eukaryota; kingdom Metazoa; phylum Chordata; class Mammalia; order Carnivora; family Mustelidae; genus Mellivora; species Mellivora capensis. The sequence goes on from PISX010000270.1 coordinate 278,263, forward strand.
TGTCTAAGCTCCTTTTTTCCTTAAACGTATATCTTCAAATAGGAAGCAAATTAGACCCAATGAACTGGGCTCAACCAATTATTAATCAAAGGCTATTAAAAAAAAAAAAAAAAAGGAAACCCAGTGACGACCCCTCACCGTATCTATATCAGGTGCCCTGGTTTCAGAACCTGACAGCTCACCCATCCTCTTGTTTGGGGCCCTTTCTGTCTGTTCCTCGCCGATCCTATCTCATCCTACTTTAAATTTTTGTGCAATTTCTTTGGTCTGAATAACTTAGCATAATCAGTTTTATGCATCTGTCATTTCTTCGAGGTGCCTTCCCCATTTCCATGTTTGAAGATCTTTCGTCAGTTCTGTGTTTGTGGGACCACGTGTCCTGTGGTGTCCCCGCGCATCCGCGCACTTACCTGGAGCGTGTCTGTCACCCCACCCATGAGCCCGGTTAGTAGGTTCCACCATCCGTGATTCACCTTCCAAGCAATGCAGAGGTCAAGTCCCGGGGCATGGCAGGAAGAGCGCAGAGCCTCGCCAGTCATGGGGAAGAATCCAGGCAGGATGAGCTTTCACCTTCAGGGGGTGTCAGAGACATTTCTGCTCTGGAATCATCAACTTTCTCCGCAAGACAGCTTGATGAGTTGAGAAGAAGTGACAGGCTCATTTTTCCCCTCTTTGTTTAAGCCATTCATCTTACAGATCCCGCCTGCCATCCTAGTTGTGTTGCCCATTTATTGGGATAGTCACGTGCCTCATCTTGAAAGAAGCTGATTTGCATCCAACTTGAGAAGAAGTGAGGGAGAAAGTTAATCATCTCTTGGCCTTTTGAACGGATGTGCCCGGGGTTTAATTGCAGCATTTGGACCGTTTGCTGCTCAAGGTCTGTGTCCAGCTCCATGTTAACCCAGGTCTTGGTGGGAATAGCCTAGGGACCCAGTACAGAAAGTGTCCCTCTTTACAAGGTCTTTAATTTCTGCTTTCCGCACATCTTGTCTCCCTTTCAGATTAACGTAACCCACAGTAGCTCCTTTTTAGCTCTCCCAGCTACTGAGTATTTATTCAGTTACATGGAATAATGGTACTGGATGCTAGGTGGACTCCGAGTACAGTGTTGCCTGGCCTTGTCAGCGTACGGCAGCCTGTTAAGACAAGAGCACAGTGTTCTGACTTCTGAGCCAGCGAGCTCCTGAATGAGACGTCCTCTGTGCCCAGGTCCAGGGGACCAGCCGGCATCCCAGCCCCCACCCCAGTCTCCATACCTGTCAGAGGGACCAGCTCCTGCCATCCAGCATCCCGCTGCCCCCGGCTTGTACACGCTTGGACCTCCCACCTTCTCCTGGCTCAGAGCCGAGTGGAGACCCTGGAGACTAACGCAGCCAGACTCGGGTGTGTTGGAAGGTATGCTCGTTGTGTGCTGCTGACCGCCCACTCCGTGGGCACAACACTGCTCATGTTTCATGCCTCCCTGGCCATCTCTTCCAAGTGCTTCTCATTTTTAAGGCTTCTTCAGTGTTCCCTCAAGATTTGTAATTTCTCAGTATTTTCCTTTGAGAATTATCCCAACTTACGTTTCCACAAAAACACGTGCCTTTCTTTGAAGCTGTTTGTGCTCCCACAGCTTGTCATGGACCTGGTGTACCGGTTCCCAGACATCATGCTGGATTCTGATGAGGAGTAAGGAGCTTGGGGGTTCTAGGCCAAGACCGATGAGCACAGCTTCTTAACACCCTAATGAAATGTCATGGGAAGTGGCCTGACTTGTCTCCTCCACGGGACACTCTGACAGAGGGCAGAAGCTGTGCTGGACGTCCTGGCTGCTTGCTCACCATTTGCGGTGGTGGGGACAGCAGCTTCTCACGCTCTCCCCTTGTCCAGTGGCTTTGGCCCACACCAGCCACTCCATGACGTCATGAAAGAATAAGCAGGGAGTGAGTAGGGGTGCCTGATGAGGACACTTCCCCAACACGTGGATGGTAAAAGCAGGCCAACCTGCTGGACATAGAGTGAGCAGCACTCGGGCATGACTAGGAGTGTTTCGGGGGCCCTTGGTGCCCATGCTGCACCCTCTGGGTCACACATACCTCGTGGGTTTTATTCCACCCTCACCTATGGTGGGGAAAACGGGGGGCAGAGCTGGGATGCCTCCTTCCTCCCTTCTGTTTCCTCATGAGAGTCTCCACTCAGGTTCTTGGTTCCCATTCCTGTTTGGAGAGCCAGGGGGCCCTTACGAGCTAAGTGGCATGGCAGGCACAAGTATACTGTGGGTGTTGGGGCTTTCAGGAGCCCGAGCCTGGCCCAGCCTGGTGCCCTGCTTCTCTGGGCATGCACCAATGCTGGGTGTGATGGTGTCCTTTCTAAACCTCATGTCCTGGCCAGCAGTCAGAGACACAGAAGAGGTCCTTCCAGCTGGAGAGGGACTTGGATGTATACACATCATATCCCCAAGCGTAGTGCAAACCTGGAGAATATTTAAACTGGGAACGTACACAGAGAGGAAAACCAGCCAGCAGCCAGCACAGTCAGGAGGGATGACGTGGTGAAGGTCTCCGACAGGGTGCCGGTAAGGTCTGCCAGTTGGAGAGAACGTGGCTGCGAGTGTGGAGCCAAGGGAAGACCAGACAGTGCATGGCGAGGGGAAGGCAGAACAGCTGGAGGTCCCCTAGAAGGTCAGGGAATGACCATCCTGTCCTGTTGGCGCAGGGGGCAGACCGGAGCCTGAGATGCAGTCCTGCGGGGGATACCAGGCTGTGCTGTTTGCAGTGCCTTCCTTTTCTCCTGGGGGAGAGATGCTGATAGAAGCAGCTTTGAGCCCCAGCAGCCCCACGCTCACACAGGCTGTGGGCAGTACCAGCCGAAGAACACTTGACGATACGGTGTTGGGATATATTGACCCTTATTTTTCAGAGACATGAATGTATGCGGCTCTGGGGACCTGGGGACCTTGTGCCCTTCGGAGCCTAGAACCAACAAGTGGTCAGCATTGTGGTTCCCGCCACCCACTAGCCCAGCGTCTGCAGCGACTGTGGGACCCGTGTTCCTGTTGGCAACTGTACTTGGGACTCGACTTTAAGGGGCAATTATGATGAGACAAGGGTAGAGCGTGCATTTCCTGCAGGGGAATTTAACGTCCCCGGTTGGTCACAGATACTAACTTTATGTGAAAATTAGGAGTGTGTATAAAAAGCACCGAATAGACCACATTTATTTCAGCATGGGTTTCTCTAAATTTTATGTTCTTTCACTTTCTGTAAAATGGGAAATCCAGCTGCCTTGGACATGGTAGAAATTTCCCCTCGTTCTGAAATTAATGTCGGCAGCCATGACTTTGCTCCGTCCTGAAGGTAACTGTTTATTACAGTCGGCATTTAAATCCCCCGATTAATAGGAGCAATTAAACAATAGCTTCATTTCCAGCAAATTAACAACCCTAATAGGTAATTGCGACATAAATGAAGATAAATTTGTTTTAATACAACGAGATAAAAAAGAATACAGACAAGCACTGAATCTCAGATTAAGAATTCAGACTTCATTAGTTTGTGGAAAACTTGAGAGCATCCCCAGAAGAGACAAAAGCTAGCTTGGCTTTTCAACCAGGGCCTGTTTTGGATTTGAGGTGGTTTTGTTTTTGTTGTTGTTTTAATATAATAGAAATATTATGGTTTGTGCTTAGGTACACATAAGGTACGTCATCCCCGCGCCCCCCAACCCTCTTTTCCGAGTACTCCCTCGATTTTTGTCCAAAGTTCGTCCGGTTTTCTGCAGAAAGCAGATGCATAGAAGAACATTGCCTTTGTACTCATCCCTAAGTTATCTTTATGATCTGTTAAGTTACAGGGTACCTTTCCTTTTTTATTAATATTTGTCATGATTAGGAAACTGTACTGGTGGTTTATGGTTGGTTTTATAGAAATGTGAAAACGAGCCAGGCCTGTTTATAGGACGATAAACGTAGCATTGGTGGCAACGGTGGGGCTGGGATGTCCGCTTCAGACAGCAGCGGGGTGAGGTCACAGGTCGTGGCAGAGAAGGCGAGAACCTCACTAGATCCAGGATAAGGAGCTTCCCCTTGTGAGTCACTGTGCTCCCGGGAAGATCTAATGTACTTCAGAGAACAGGAACCGGGTCCAGACTGTCTCTCTCAAAAGGATCAACATACTCAGGTTTTGGGAACCGTAGTTTAGCTTGGTTCAAGTGTCCAGATCTGCTTGGAACATTTTTAAACTGTGGAATTTTACCTGAATCCCATCACTGAGGCTCGATCACTTCAGAAGAACGCCTTCTGGTAGCTTTGAACTGTAAAATGATGCATGGTCAGCCTAGAATTCTATCCCCTGTGGGAGTATTCATCAAGCACAAAGGAAGAACGACAGTTCTAGAGACAAGTCTCAAAACAGAAGGTCCAGGTGCTTCTCCGAGCCATAAGAGCCTGGCTCTGGCATCAAGGCCACGGTGGCTCCAGTACAGCCCCTCGCCAACTGCACCCCTGCCCCACACTCTTTCCCCATCCAGATGGAGAGGACCTGCAGCTCCCATTCCACACCAGGGGTCCTTCCAAAGCCGAGGTCCTGTCACACCAGTCTGAGTGGTTTTGTCGGCCCCCATTGCCTCAAGGATCAAGCCCACACTGGCCGCCGCTCTTTGCATACGAGAGCCTTAAAAATGTGTTTCCAGTTGCCATTTTAAGCTGCCTCTCCCATTTCCTCCTCTCCTAATCTCCCTATCTGCTCTGTGGCTTCATCTGTTCACTCGTGTGCCCACCTGCCCAGGACTCGCTGCGTGTCAGGCACACAGCAGTCCTAGGAAGGTAAATGAAGCTTGGCATCCAGTACTTCCAGAATGGTTTAGAGCTATGCGGAATTGACCCATTGTCCCAGAAGGTGAGCAAACCATACTTTCCAGTTGGCGGGATCTCCACAGGTGTGTAGGTCCCAGGCCAGGCCATGGATCCCTCTGGTTCACTAATGTCATCAAGCATCAGACAACCTGAGAGACCTTTATGAACACATCTCTCCTCACTGACCCTCTTTATTTTACCTGTTTTTCTGGCATTGTTCCCTCTATACCCAAAACTGATAATATAAAAACAAATCTAATAGATGGGGCTTGGGGTTCCAGCAGTGCCGAATATGCCTCCTTTCACATTGGTTCACTGAGATACTTGCGGTGAGGAAAATCCCACCTCAGATTGCTTGTCATTCCTAACGAAGTCACAAATTCAGAACTACATAGATAATTTGGTAATTAATTTCTTCTTAATTAATAAGATAGTTTAGTGATCACTGAACTGTAATTTAAAACTGAGTTGAGACATTAGAAGATCTTTTATTTGTTACTGGAAGATTTACAACCCCTGGTGGCTTCCGTTATTTATGGGAGTTCTCCCCATGGTTCCAGTGGAGGAGCCGTTGGGTGAGAGGCGCCCCAGACGGCACCTTCAGGGGCAGCACCAAAGACAGGTGATGCATGCATGGCCTTGTCCTCTGTTGGTGCTTCTAAGATACTTCGTGGACTAAAAGAGTCTCACGCTAGTTGATTTTTACAAGTGTGTCTGTTATAAACATTTTAAATAGTATTTTATTAGATTTATTCATACTTAAATTCCCGTCTCACGTTACTTACGGGCTGGGCTTTCCATCCTTTCATTCCTCCCCCACCCCACATTCTTGACCTCCACGTGTTGCATACAGTTTTCTGCAGTAGCTAAAAAATCATCTTCCTCAGATTTGGCTCAGTTCACAATAATGTCCACTTGGCATCTAATTGTGGCTCTTCAGTGTCAGATCGATGTGCTCTCTGAGTGCTGTCCTTGGCTTCTCCCTGCTCCCTGCCAGTCCTCTGCTCCCCAGCACAGCCTGAGTGTGCGGGGCTCACCCCAGAGCCCCACTTACCCTGGAAGACGTAGTCCGTGTACACAGTTGTGCTAAGGTAGAAGTTGACATTGTAAAGGACGTAATAATGTGGAATACTGAATAGCAAGACATTGCACAGTCTGTTGCCTCTTTGCACTGTTGCAGGAGGTGGGGGTGAGGGGAGGTGAAGGGACAGGCCACCTTGAAGCCTGGTTGCCCAGGACCCCTGCGGGGCGTCTGAGCAAATCACGAGGGGAGGAGGGCTGCCCAGGGAGCCTTTGAGCAGTTCCAGCAGTTCCAGCAGCAGCCCAGTGGTCTGTGGTGGACAAGCTGGTGCTCTTGGGGTGCGAGCTCATTGACCAGGCCATCCTTCTCTCCTCTCCTGCTTCTGGCCCTGCCTTTGCTGCCTCACAGGTGCCACGGCAAAAGTTCTCGCTAACTGATTAATTCAAGCAAATCATTTAAACCAGAGAAGATACTTCGCTGATTAAATTTACTAATGTTTATTGGACTATGCTAAAAATGTCATAATCCTTAATGAAACCAAAAAGCTTAATTTCAGATGTTGCAGAAGCCAGGCGGCGCCTTGCAAACAGCCGCTCAGAGGCAGCCCCCCGCCCCTGGCAGGAGGCCGGGCCCCCATGAACCGTCACACGTCGGGCTTGGGGGCGTTGAGTACGTCGTCGTCTCTTGACTGCACGCCGGGCGCTATAGGAGCACAGAACCGCAGCCTTTCCACATGGCCCCGAGCGCGTGCGTGCACGGGTGTGTGCACGCGGCGTGCGCATGCGTGCATGTTGTCCGCGGTAGCCGCCCTGGCAGCTGAGGGAACCGGGGTGCGGGGCCTCCCCTGAGGCTCCGGGCGGTGAGCGGAGGTGGGGCTCCGGGCGTGGCTTCCAGGACAAGGTGGGAGGGCGACAGGGCCGTGCTCTGGGCCTCGGTGACCCCGAGCTCCCACTGGGCTTCAGAAGGACCGCGCCGCGTGACATGTGCGGCAGGCTGGCCATGGCCGGGCCGCGAGGCTGGGGGGCCGCAGCGTGGGGTTGGGAAGGGATCCCTGCCCTCTCCGGGGTTCTGAACCGATTCAAAAATAAGACGAGGGACTCGGGTTCCTGGAAGACTGAATTCCTGCTTTCTGTCGGTAAAGCTGTGCTGCGAACTGAAGCTTGTCTGGGCTTCCCCGTGGGAAACCAGAGTCAGACGGCCTCGCCCCCAGGTTCCAGGCAGTGCACCTCTCCCCCCCCCTCCACCCCAGCTCCAAGCATGCAGGCTCCCACTGCAGGGTTGAGAAGGGACAGCCTGTTGCAGGACAGGTCTCCCCGTGTGGTCCGGCGCCTTTATGGGGGCGCTGATAACGAGACCAGGAGTGCTCGGGCGGTGGGAGTCTCTGTGGAAGGAGATTCCAGGAGTGGACAGTCCATTTCGCTGCGAGCTTCAGGTGTGATGTGTGTCTGCTGGGAGCTGCAAAAGAACTGTGAGCAGAACGGCGCTGTGGGGGGACTGGCCTGCAGCGGAATGGGCTTTGGGGGCTGCGGTGGACAGGATTGCTTTGGAAGCCAGTTCAGGAACCAGCCACGGAGGGTGAGGTCTTGGACCAAGGTAGTGGCCATGCAGAGAAATTTGAGATTCTGGTAATAGGATCAGTCACCTATGTCCCCTGTGTCCATCCCTGGTGGGGGGTGGGGGGTGTCCCATCATGGAGTTAGGTGGCAAGATGGTGAGGCTCACTTGGGCCACATAGACTCTGAAGTATATCCCAGGGGAGATAATGTGGTTCTGGAATGCAGAAGGGTTCAGAGCAAGGCTGTCCCATAGATCTGGGAGCCATTGGCATCGAGGTGGAGGAGACTGCCCAGGTGGAGGGCACGGAGGTAAAGGGAAGCTGAGGAGGACTGTTTGGAAGCACCCAGACATAAAGAGCCAGTGCAGGAGGCTGTTCTGGCTAGAGGAGGCAACTGGAAGTCAGTGTCAGGGAAGCACAAACGAATCAGGAAAGGAGGGAACCATCAGCCTTGCCAAATGCTGCCCAGAGGTCAAGTGAGATGGTGGCCTCTAGTCAGTCACCAGTGGCCTTGGCAGTGGCAGGCTCCACCCTGGGGTGGAGATGGAGTCAGGTTGCATTGGTCAGGAGAACAGAGGAACAGTCCAGAGAGTCCCCTGCTGGTAGAGGGCTGACTGGAAACGGAGGTTGGCCAACAGATGGATGGTACCAGCGTCGGCTGAGCATCTCCTGGGTGCCAGTCACCAGGCTGCCTCTCTTACCCATTACCCAGATAGAATGTGAAGATCATGGAGAAAGTGAGGTTACAAAGCAAAAGGATACATAGCCCCTGTTCTGGAAGAGGTAGAATCTTATGGGGAAGCTGGTGGAGAAATCTATTCTGTTGCCATGTGGCATTGTTGCCCCCGTGGCAGAGCCACACTGATGGCACCTGAATCCTGCTTCTGCCCCCAGTTCCCCGTCTGCTCTGTCGACCTCAATCTGTGGCATCAAGAGCTGTGCGAGTGAAGTGAGTTACTAGATGGGACTGTGTGGCCCAGATATAAGCCACAACAACAAGGAGGGTACAGACCCCGGGGGAGGCAGGAGAGGCAGGCCTGACTCCCACTGTCACCAGACGTGTTCTTTCCCTTGTTCAGTGCAAATGATTTAAAAGATAAGGTCAGAGCAGAAATTGGGCATCATGCCAGGGTTTAATGAAGTCTTATTTGGGAATGATCAGAGAATCTTATTTTTATCACTAATTAAAGGGGGCTGTTTACAATAGGAAATTTCGTTTGTGGAGCAAGGAAATGTACAACTCACTTTCCTTGTTGCTGAAGTTTTTGAATAAACTTCTTTTTAGGGACACCTGGGGGGCTCAGATTTTAAGCATCTGCCTTTGGCTCAGGTCATGATCCCAGGGTCCTAGCATTGAGCCCCCGCGTCAGGCTTCCTGCTCAGCGGGAAGCCTGCTTCTCCCTCTCCCATTCCCGTTTGTGTTCTCTCTCTCACTGTCTCTTTTCTCTCTGTCAAATAAATAAGATCTTTAAAAATAAATAAGTAGGGGCTCCTGGTTGGCTCAGTGGGTTAAAGCCTCTGCCTTCAGCTCAGGTCATGGTCCCAGGGTCCTGGGATCGAGCCCCGCATCAGGCTCTCTGCTCAGCAAGGAGCCTGCTTCCTCCTCTCTCTCTGCCTGCCTCTCTGCCTACTTGTGATCTCTGTCTGTCAAATAAATAAATAAGTAAATAATAAACTTCTTTTTAATGAAAGGATGGAAATAAGTATATGAAAGTATAATTGAGTGTGGTTTAAAAAATTATTTCAAAGTCATCACTTACATCAAGTAGGGGCGGGCCACCACCAGCCCCCTAGAAGTCCCTTATGCCCTGATTATAGATAGATCTTTTATCTGTTATCCAAATAAAATTTCCCAGTTATGGAGGAAGTGCCTTTTAAAACAGCATGGAGCATTATTACAAAATATATGGATGCTAATGAAATTGGTTAGCAGTGTTGGGTAAAAGAACAAACATTTCCATATATGGTGATGACAGCATTTAGGACTTAGGTATAGTTCATGTCACCAAAACTGAGAAAACAGCACCTCCCGATGATAACGATTCCAGATTCTTAGCCCAAGTGATCGTGTTTGTGTTACTCGTTTATTCACATCCATGTATTTATTTAAGACATATTAAGAGGAGCACCTGAGTGGCTCAGTGGGTTAAAGCCTCTGCCTTCGGCTCAGGTCATGATCCCAGGGTCCTAGGATCGACCCCTGACTCGGGGGTCTCTGCTCTGCAGGGAGCCTGCTTCCCTCTCTCTCTCTGCCTGCCTCTCTGCCTACTTGTGATCTCTGTCAAATAAATAAATAAAATCTTAAAAAAAAAAGACATGTAAGATACTTCACTTGTTGAATGAGCAAATGTAGACAAAAACTTGATAGTTAAAAACTGCCCAGCCCCTATAATCTGGAGTAATACTGATGTTTTAAGTCTGTTAACATTCCAGTATTGTAAACATCATGAGTAGTTAATGATTATAGCTCAGGAGAACAGTTCCTCCTCTGGCATCCCACTGCCTGTGAGTTGTTGGGGAGGGAGACTCATCCATCTGTCCCACCATCTGTCCATCCCTCTCTCCCTCCCTCTCTCCATCCATCCATCCCTCCCTCCTTTCCTCCATCTCTTTCTCCCTTCCTTCCCTCCCTCCCTCCATCCTAGCTACCCTGGGGCTGGCTCCTATAAGTTCACTTGCTTTAGCAAAGTCATCCGAGGGATGGACCATGGCAGTATCTCAGCAGGCAGTGGTCATGCTAGCCTTTGCACGCCTCAACGATTCACCTTGGAAGGTGTTGAAGTGAGGTACACAGAGACTCCACCTCTCAGGTCACATTGTTGGGGCATTGAGCAAGTAACAACAGCGGCACTTAACCAGAGGGGAGACACTGGTTTTCACTCTGGCAGGGAGGATGGCCACACCTTACTAGATAGTCACTTTGCCTTCTCCTTCCTGTCTTTCTATTCTTATTCTTGAGTCACATGCTTTCATTGCTCATTATTAAGTTTTTCCCAACTTTTATGGGTTATCCTATGGCTCTAAAGCAGTCTAATTTTTTTGTTCATTTGTTTTGAAGATTATTTGTATCTTTTATTTGAGAGAGGGAATGTGACCAGGGTGAGAGGGAGAGGGAGAGCATCTTAAGCAGACTCCATGCCCAGCACGGAGCCTAGCAGTCTATATATATATTTTTAGAACACAATATCTGTAAATCATTTCTTTTTGCCAATTGTTTATAGAGGCAGGAAGACAAAAGTTATGGGGGAGATGGGAAAATGGAATGAATATGAGTAAAAGTTCTAGTAAAGTAAAAAGGTGCTACAGAAGTTGCCACTTTGGTTTATATAAATAATGTGGTAGAACAATTAGAAGAATTTTAGTACTTAACAGGCACCACATGCTTCGTACAGCTGTCTGTCACTTGGGGAGAAGCCTCGGTGTAAAAACGTTCTTTTTGGCCATGAGCTCACTCCCTCCAGCCTCCAACCAGAAGAGGTGGAATGGAATGCTCATTTGTACTTGGAGTTTTGTAAAATGAGGATTTTATTTTATTTTTTAAAAGATGTTATTTATTTGACCCAGAGAGATCTCAAGTAGGCAGAGAGGCAGGCAGAGAGAGAGGGGGAAGCAGGCTCCCTGCTGAGCAAAGAACCTGATGGCAGGGCTTGATCCCAGGACCCTGAGATCATAACCTGAGTCAAAGGCAGACACTTAACCAACTGAGCCATCCAGGCACCCCAAAATGAGGATTTTATAACACATTTGGCTTGTCCTGGAAAGTTTCTCAGATCTTCCCTTCGTGCAGAAAACATCTGTAGAAAACACTTACAGAGGGGCGCCTGGGTGGCTCAGTGGGTTAAGCCTCTGCCTTCAGCTCAGGTCATGATCTCAGGATCCTGGGATCGAGTCCCGCATTGGCTCTCTGCTCAGCAGGGAGCCTGCTTCCCCCTCTCTCTCTCTGCCTGCCTCTCTGCCTACTTGTGATCTCAGTCTGTCAAATAAATAAAATCTTTTTTAAAAGAAAAGAAAAAGAAAACACAGCTCTCTGGACAGCCTAGCTCATTCCATTCGGGCTCTGTGTGCTCTCTGCAAGCTTGAAGATTCTAGCCTGCGTGGTCATCCTGTGGAATAGTGGCTCTGAGGCTGGGAGTAAAACAAAAATGCCTCTGCGCTGCTCATCAAAACCCCCTTTCGCTACCTCCTCAGAAAAAAAAAAGTACATTGCCAGTCACCCTGACAGTTGTGACTTTTGGTCTTTGGATTTCACTTCACCTGCATGACCCATGTTTTGGAGCTTTTGGAAGCTGAGCTTAGATTTTATTTCTGAGTTCACATAATGATTTTTAAAATGTTCTGATATACGTCTTCAAAGACCCCAGATCGATACGCCAATGGTTTTGAAATGACAGAATGCTGCGATATTCCTCTGTAATTTAAACATGATTAGCTGATGAAGCTTGTGATCAATACACTGTGGGAAGATAAATTAATTGATATCATCCTTTCGGGATAAGAGGCCCATTGGAGGCGGGATGTAACTAATGAAGCTGCTGCTTCATCTCTGAGAGCCATTTTTTACACCCTGCATTTTCGCTTCATCATATTTACACGATCATTCATTTATAGGAAAGCCATAAGCTGTGGACAAACCAGTTCCCTATTAAAATTTTGTTCATTTGGAAAAGAAACCACGGACACTGTGTGTGCTCCTTTAGTGTTAACAGCCTATCGCTGGGGATGACAGTGTGTTCCTTGGCACAGGCATCTTTAAAAATAGCAGCTCTTGGGACTGAGACAAGGATTGAACAACATTGAACTTCATTACAGCTTGTCCCCAAAGACACACATCTATTCAAACAAAAGCTGCAGTTCTTCTGCAGTGACACCTATTGGTGTGGGAAGAGTTTTCTTATTGTGGACTTCCTTTCCAATTAAAGGCAGCATGCTTTATCAGCGAGCCCATTTGCCAAGAGAAGTTATGGCTGGTTGAATTTAGATTTGTATTGATTAAGATAAACTTCCAACGTGTATAGTAATGTATTTAAATAAAGTCTTTGATATAATTACATGTCCTTGGCTATAATTCTATGCAGTAGCTTATAAAGTTAAGAGTGATTCTTTAGGGGCGCCTGGGTGGCTCAGTGGGTTAAAGCCTCTGCTTTCGGCTCAGGTCATGATCCAAGGGTCCTGGGATCGAGCCCCACATCGGGCTCTCTGCTCCACGGAGAGCCTGTTTCCTCCTCTCTCTCCCTGCCTGCCTCTCTTGCCTACTTGTGATCTCTGTCTGTCAAATAAATAAATTTTAAAAAATCTTAAGAAAAAAAAAGTGATTCTTTAGGCTATGCAAAAAATAGATTTTTGATTCTCAAGGGGGAGAGGTTAGTTAAATTACCTGTCTCATTTAGGATTATTTTTGCTGCAAGTAACAGGAAAAAAATCATAAAATTAGAATAATTTGAACAGGACAGGCGTGTATTTTTGATTGTTTTGTTTGATGGTCAAGGCTGATGAGGTGGTCTGGGCAGGGCTACCGAAGCTGGAGCCGGAGGGCCAGCTCCTTCTGTCTTGTGCCCCACTACGTGTGGCTTCTGTCCCTAATATGGCTGCAGAGGCTACAGCTTACATCTGTATATTTTCAGCAGCAAAAAAGGAAAAGGTGGAAAGAAGAAATGGGCCAAGGGCAGCCCTCTCAAGGAAAATTCCTGGAAGCTGCCGCATGAGCCCGCTCCACGGTCATCCCTCTGGCCAGCGTTTGTCTATGTGGCCGCACTTAGCCAGGTTGCAGGAGAACAAGGAGGAGAAGACTCTGGGAAATGCTATCTTTATTCTAGTGGTCCTGTGCCCAGCCCAGAGGTGGGAGCTCTGTTACTGCAGAGGAAGGAAGTAGTGATCGTGGGGACAGCTGGTAGTCTCTGCCACATTCCCTGTATTTGGAAACCAGCCTCACATGAATTCCTTTTGTCTCCCATCCACTAGTTGCCCAGAAGATTGTGGCCACGAGGAAGAAGCAGCAGCTGTCCATCGGGCCCTGCAAGTCGCTGCCCAACTCCCCCAGCCACTCGTCCGTCTGTTCCGCACAGGTGTCCGCTGTGCACATAAGCCAGGTACGTGGGGGTGGAAAGGCACAGCAGAACCGAGGAGTGGGCCAGTCCCAAGGGTACTCTTAGCCAGTTCTGAGCTGGATGTCTTTTTTTTTTTTTCCCTTTTCCACTTTATAAATAACAGCATGTTGGTAATTGACTGCACATTTCCTTGAGAAACTGCTGTGGCCAAGTAGATTTTATGGGAATCATTCTTCAGTGTTTCCATCTTCGTGCTGCCTGTGTTGTGAGGCTTGCTGGTTTGGGCAGAGGCTCCAGGTGTGTGTTGCGCTCTTTGCTTTTGATTTAAATTACCCTGCGTTGGTCCTGGTTCTGGTCTGCTCATGGATTGAACAATTGCGGGTAAACCTCAGTGGCTAATCCCAATATATGCTTAAATTTGGTAGCACATCTCAACTATAATTACCATCTCCCTTAGGTTATATCTTTCCAGAGTAACATTCTGGCAAATTAATTACTTGGAAGCAAACAAAGTAATTTTCACTTTGAAGAACCAAACCCATAGTCTGCTAAGGAAACCATTGACTTGGTTTGCCTGTGTGTGTTTTTAACTAATATTTCTTGGGCAGGTGTTGTATTTGGACTTTTTAAAAAGGCTACAGTGAGAGTGCTGCTTCCATTTTCCTTGGGGAAGTCAGTAAGTGATGGATTTACGGTAGGGGTCTATGAAGGTAGACTCAAGGATGTGGATGTCTCCACTGTAGGCATCTCATTTTCTGTGAATCTTTAAATGTCTTTGGAAGTATTCGGACCTCTCTTTGTCAAGTCACTTTTCTTAGGAAAAAGTACTTTATGAGATGAATGGTATAGTCTATAATGAGGCCATGTTCTACTCAATGCTAATCAACTAGCTGAGTGAGAGAAGCTACCCCACCTGTCATGCAGGCCTCTCTTCAGTGTAACTTGCTAACTTGTGGCTTACGATCCTGCAAAGGTGGTGACATTAGGTTCCTGGAGGGTGTCCATTAGTAAAACCTTTGTTTTTTATTGTTTCAGACAAGTAACGGAGGCGGGAGCTTAAGTGACTACTCCTCCTCTGTCCCATCGACGCCAAGCACCAGCCAGAAGGAACTGAGAATCGATGTCCCTCCCACTGCCAACACACCAACACCTGTCCGGAAGCAGTCCAAGCGCCGCTCCAATCTCTTCACCGTGAGTGTCTGCCCCAGAAGCTTGAGTGAAGAACTCCAATCACTATGCATCAATTAGTTGCTGGATGGTTTAGTGTTACTTGTAGAATCCAGACTCAGTTAATGAGACTAGCACTGATTTCTTTGGAGGTCTAACAAAATTATAAGAAGCAAGGGTTTGGGCACTGAGGAAAATGTGAATTTCTCTGTGTGCAAGGAGTTCAGATACATGTGTCAAAATGAAGAGTGAGGGGCTGTACGAAGGTATTTATTATCTCGTGGTTGTCCCAGTCTCTAGCGACAGACTTGTCACTCTGGGTATGAGATGACAAAACTGCACCAGAATCCCCAGACGTGGGCCTCTAACCTTCCCTGTAGCATATACCCATTCCTACTCTTTAAAGAGTGGCTCTGGAATTGGAATGTGCCAGAAAACATTATCCTGGACCCTGCTCACTAGGTAACCATGACAACCCAGGTTGCATACAAAGGAGAAACTTGGGCAGGAAGAATCAAAAATATTAAGAACTCTGTTAATAAATACTTCCTTCCCCACTACTGTCTGTGGAGACTGGTTTTCCTGTCTGTCAGGAATATTTCTTGCCAGAGTCAACCCACATTCAAGACAAAGTGTTTTTGGAGAAGAAGGAGGGGCTGGAGGAGAACAGAAGTGAGGCATAAGGCCTTCCCCTCCTTCTCCAGGCCAAGCACGAGTGTGCATGCAGCGTGCAGGCATCCAAGAAGAGGCCAGGGCCCCCAGTGGCCCAGACTGGGCTGGGCAGGTGTGGAGCCAATAAAAACTCATCCTTACGGTTACTGAAAATCTCATTATGTTGTAATTAATGTGTCTAATAGTGGAAAAGCCTCCCTGTGAACCTGTACATAATCATTCCTTACTCTCTTTCCCTTTCAATGTTGAAAAACAGCTGGAGAGTAAACCATTTTAGAAATTGAGTCCAGTCGTGCATCAGTTCTTAAAGGGAATAGAAATTTGGGGTTATGAAGGAAGCAAACACTGCAGTGGATTTACACCATGGCATTTAAGGCAAAAGGTTAAAATCCCAGAGCGTGACCCAAGTGTTGATGTTGAACAAAACGGTAGTGGTGGTGGTGATGGTGACTTGTGGGTATTTTTAAGTTCAAGATCTTAGAAATAGGAACTCCACTAGATGTCAGTGTCATCTAAGGAATGAGAAGAGGCAAATTAGTTTTGAAATTGTAGCAATTAAGAAACTAAATTCTCGTTATTACCAGTTTGCACCTACTCTTAAATATGTAAAATTCATAGACTCTTCATCCCTGGCAGTTGTTGGTAATTATTGGCTTAAATTGGGGAAATGTGTATTTATTCAAAAGCATCTAGTAGGAGGACACATGTGCCCTTGGCCGAACAATCTTAGTGAGTAAAATTCCACGCAGACTACGGCTGTACCACCCAGACGAAGGAGCGCTATCCACCTTATTTATTAGACCGTCATAAAGAGGCCAGAGTTAATTAAGTAGTACACACATCATTTTTCAAATACCACGCTTATAAATTTTATTAAGTAGATCTGTAATGTACCACTCTGGGCTCACATTTTGCAGTCCCAGATGTTTATTTGCATATACACATGTTTTTAGACAAAAATCATATGCACTCTTAACAAATTACAGTAAACTTCAAATTGCTCCCCTAGTAGCAAATTGCTATGTTTGTAGTAGAAATTAATCAAAAGCTTAGTTATATCTTATTTTGCTCATTTCTTTGAAAAAAATCATTGTTTTGAGAAAAATTTTAAAAGGCTATGTCCATTCCATTTTTGGTTTTGTAATCAAAGCCAAAGTGGGTTCTTAGGACAATTAATTTAGTGTAGTTGTCCTAATATACATGTGGTTAAAATGTTTTATTAGAAAATATTTTTATGCAGGGGCAGGAATAAAAAACATAGGCACGTACTTACATAGGGCTCATCAAACGCACACATTTTGCCGCGCCTGCCACGACTTTAAGAAGTAGCACATCTTGGGTAAAAGTTGAAGCCCTGCAGGTGTGCCTCCTAGATATACGCCCGCTCAGCTCCCTGCTGGAGGATCAGCAGCATCTTGAATTTGGTGTTTATCATCCATCTGCACATCTTAAACTCAATCTAGTACGTGTCCATCACTGGCACTGCCTTGCTGCTTTTCATACTTTAAAATAACAGTGTCCTTACATGATCCTTCTAAAAGCTCCCCATCCTGCCCGCCGACACAAGTAAACGGTGCCCAGCATACCCAGGAAGCACACTGTGAAAAGATCCCTAGAAACCCACTGTAAAAACGGGGCAGCGAAGTTGATGGTGCGAACAGCAGCATGTGTGCTTTGTCTGCTGTGGAGAGGAGCGTGGGTCCTGTCACAGTGTGTCCTAGTCAAAGGCTCACTGTGGGTTGAAGGGGGAAAGCAGGCTTCTGTGTGATAGCGCGGGATCCTGGCAGCATTGCTTCCTTTCCCTGGACGCAGGTAGTTGATGGGGTGTCCCTCCGTGGCTTCTTGCATCACATGAGGAAAGGTAAATATTTGTGCAAAGAAGGAGGTGATGACGAGACTATCTTTAGCTTTTTTTCTCCACATTTGGGGCTGGCGAGGGTGACGGTCTCTCCACAGGCTTGCTGCTGAACCCTGTGCCGAGCATGGTCGACCCTTGTTAGCTTCCAGTTGTGCGTGTCTGGCTGGTCCCTGCACACTGTCACTTGTGATACGCGCAGCTGGTGCCCAGAGCCTCTTTGTACGGGAGGATTTCACGGAGCAGTTTCAGCGCGAGCAGAAGCATGTGCTATGGCCATGCAGTCTCTGGGCCAGCAGAAGACTCGGGAGAGCTCCCTGCAGATGCCTGTGTGCCCAGGGGTCTGTCTCTGCACAGTTGTTGGGTGCCTGTTGCTTTGGCAGCCATGTAGCCTGGGGCCGGGGGAAGTAATCGTGGGGTGGGGCTGCAGCAGACCCTTCTGCCCAGCAGCTGGTCAGAGCCTTAGAGTCATCGGGAATCTCTGTGCCACTTTGGTGGTGAAGTCTTCCTAACTTCCGGGGTCATTCACAGCAGCATGTGTGATCGGACAGAGATTGGTTCTCTGGCAGCCTGTTCCCCTGGAATCTGGGCATCCAGCTTGGAGCACAGAGGGACTGGGGGGCAGATGTGCTACCTTGAGGAAGATGTTAATTTTTTTTATGTTTGTTTTGTTAATTATTCTGGTTAACAGAGAATAATGAAGGTGGATTTTCAAATTTGGAAATTTGGAATTCATCAAACTCCCAGAGTCCCATTAATGAGCTCTGTTGATTTAAAAACAATTTTTTTTCAATATTATTATCGGGAGCTTTGAATCTTTTTTTACAAATGGAAACCTCAAGTGCCAACCTGCCTGTGCACTAAGATACAGCAAAAGGATACTTGAGGGCCATTTCATAGCTGTAACTGAACATTACTAATTAAAGAATGAATTAAAGAGAAAAGAGCCCCTAGCCTGTAGCTGAAATTCATGACAAGGAATCAGTATTTCCTATTTCTTCCCAGCCCAAATGGACAAACTCTTAGTTTTTCTGCAACTTTCAGTTTGTTGCTTTTTCACTTCCCGTTATCTCATTCCAGGCTTTTCTACCGCCTTAAAGAAAAAAAGCACACAGTGCCTAGCACATAGTAGGTATTCAGTAAACGTCGGCTTCCACAGTCATCAAAGGGGCCTGTTTCCTAATGAGCACACATGCTCTTCAAAGTGCCACATCTGAGTTTACATCCTAGGGAGTTTTCTCACACCCGGTGACACTGCCCCTTTTAATATTAGAAAAAAAAACTGGCTGCTCTCACACCCCTTTGAAACTGGATTTCATTAGCTCTTCGCTGCAGCACCGGACACTACGAAGTCTGTTCATTTCATATATCATCTCAGATTTGAAAAGCACATGAAAATATTTCTCCATTTTCAATATTGCGTGAGTAATGTTCCCATTGAAAAGTAATGGAGTGAAGTTGTCACTTGTCAGCACAGTTATTAAGGAGGACGAGTTTCAGATCTTTCTCTCATAATAAAATAAATCTGTCAGAAAATCATTGTGCTCACACTTCCTCATGCCATCCGGAGACGGAGACTGAGCTGTGGTGCTCCTTCCACTTCCCGAAGTCGCCTGCGCTCAGGGTTGTGGCTTCCCTGAGCGGCACGGGGCCACCTGCCCACTCCCAACCAGGAGACAGTTCTGCAAACTTAGCAGACAGAGCTGCTCATTTTTCCAACTTTGTTTCCCCTTTGTTATTTTTTGTGGTGTGGTATGATAACACTAGTTGGACTTTTCTGCTTTCTAACCGTCCAGAAGCAGTTAAAAAAAAAAAAAGTTCACGGCACCTTGATATGAATGAAGAGTGCACTATTAAACTGCTCCGCTCCGTCGTTCGTAGAATTTCAAAATCCTCCTTCAGACATTAACTCAACATACACATTCATGTGGTAGGTTCCCCCAGCAAGCCGCAAGGAGGCCTTTTCTCCTCGGCTGGATTAGCTGCAGCCCCAGAAAGCGCTTTCCTGTTGGGCGTTACTTTCCTATACGGTCCATTGGTTTCTACTGATTGAATTTTGAGCTCTGTAAAAAAGAATTAAAAGGGAATTTTGTGGAGGAAAAGTAGGGGGCAAAGTTTGGAGAATTCTCTGTAAAATGATGGGTTGGTGGGAGCGAAGTACTCAACAGCCCGCTTCTTGGGCTTGTGTGTGCTTGCGCCTGCGTTGTCCATGGCTTCTGGGTGCGGGAGCGAAGAAACCGTCCGGGGAAGGGCGAGCCTGCAGATCCGCGAGCCACAGCCCTTACCCAGATGCTAACTTTATTTTTGCTTTGCAGTCTCGGAAAGGGAGTGACCCAGACAAAGAGAAAAAAGGCCTGGAGAGCCGTGCGGACAGCATCGGGAGCGGTCGAGCCATCCCAATTAAACAGGTACGCCGCTTCCCCCTTTTTTCCCTTCCTGGAGCTGGAGACACACCTCGGCTCTCCTTGCTATGATGCCGGCTCGTGCGCCAAGGTTTGTTTGATGTGCTCTGTTGATGAATGTAGAAGTCACTCACTTGACATCAATTAGAAGAGGTTCCTGTGTGTATTAAAATAGGATCATTAGAATAAGAAGAGGGAAAAATGTGACAACAGATCTAATGAAGTGCAGTCTGCCCGCTGCATATGGAGTGTGTTTCGAGGCTGAGCTGGCTTCAAAGGCTGCCTTTGTAGCTCGGCTTTGATTGGGCCGCGGGCCGCCAGTCGACAGGGGTAAATCAGATCGCCGTACAAGAGCCCCTTGTGATCACAGGAATAGCCCGATGTGGCCCTAATTTGCTCTCGCAGACGGACATCTGAACACTGTTTCAGGCTGGTTTGTAACAACGAGGCAATTAGTTGTGATAATCATAGCCGGTGTGTCAGCTGCGCGCTCTTGTTTGTAATTTGCTAATGAAGGAATTGTAACTTTGATTAGGTTCAGTTTCATTTAGACCTTATTATATAAAGGAACATTTACAGCTGTAATGTGGGGCCTTAATTAAACTTCCTCATTACACAACAGGACTTGAATTCAAGCATTTGTTTTGGCCTATGTCGCTAGCCTGGAATAGGTTTTCATTAGCCCAGAAACCGGGTACCAAATTACTTTATGTCTCAAGTAAAATGGAAATTCACGTGACATATTTTGCCATTATAGTTCCAGAGAAAATAAAAATAAAGACTTCGACCCAGCACTGTGGCTCCTGGTAATAGCATCTTTTACTTTGTGAAAGAAGTCCAATTGATTTAGAGTGCATTCTGCTTGAGAGAGGGGGAAAAAAAAATCTGCAGGCAGGATAATAGCTCTTCCTCTTATGAACATGGCTGTAACCACTTTGTTTCTCTGGGGGATTGCTCTTTGCCAGCCTCTTCTTCGGGCACCCCATTTCCTGTGCCCTTCCGCAACTCCGGTTGGCTCCGGCCACCCCTCCAGAGGGCAGAAGTCAGTGCACAAATACAACTTCACCATCTAAAACAGCAGGAAGGCCGCGTTAGCTGGGGGCCAGGCAGCCTCAGCGTAGACGGGTGGGAACAGGTCGGATAGGGCCTGAGCAGGGACTCCGGAAACATTCAGTTCCCAGGCCACAAATGTGTGGTCAGGATCCAGGTGCCATTGAGAAAAATCCTCTTCCCTCCCCTTTGCTGGCGGGCAGTGCCTTCACGCTCTAAAATGGTTTTGTTACTGTCGAGGTCCACACGCATCGTTGCTCATTCTTTTCTTTGTATGCTTTTATTTAGACACTGAGCTGTCTACAGGAGGTGATTTTAATGTGTGATTTTTCTGTTGATTCTGTTCTAAGTAGAATTATGAAATTCCTTTTCATATCATTTAACTCCTTTTCTCTCATTTAAAAAATGGGTTCTGGGACTTTTCCTTTTGGGAATATTAAAACTTAATTCTCGACCATTTCCTTGATTCACGCTTCTTGTCTGTTGAAGGGTGCCTCCACACGGGCTGGGCAGGCCCCTGGCGTAATTAGAACTTTCACTCAATTTGTACCCTGCTCATCTGCAGAGGGGGCCTGCCGTACAGACTAGGTTTTCAATCTGTGTGCCGATTGGATTGAACACCAAGCGTAAAATGAGTATTATCCAGTCTTTGGAAGCCTTTCAGTTGTGAATATTCTAAATAATGTCGAAATCTAAATCGTGGTCTGATTTCCCGATGAGTCATGGTTCAAGAGCGTGCTCAGATCCTTGTCCCTCATGGCTGCCCAGGGCAGCTCCTTCCTAGAAGTACACACCTGTCAGATCAGAGTCCCCCTGTGGCAGAACCTTCCAGGCCTCAGATTCCTCATCTGTGAAATGGGCCCTTGATGATAATCAGAGCCCCTTGAAACACCGGGATGTGGAGATTCCAGAGAGAATTTTTTTAAAATTCCAGCAAAACTGGATTTTCCAGTTAGTCATGCTCAGGGCACCTTTGTTGGATCCTGTCTTTGGGTCACAGGGACTGATGTGGGTTTATAGCCGGTCCTGCAGATTTATCTCACATGCATGTGTGTGCTCTGTTTGTAAAGGATCCGAGATCATTAGAGACCATCTGAATTCCTAACTCTTCCTGCACAGTGACTTCAGCTAATGGAAATGAGGAGCAGGACTGCAGAGGAAGGAGCCAGGGGCTGGCATGTTCTTTCTAGATGCTCGCCAGACCTCTTGTTGAGGGAACGAACCTCAACAAGTTAGATGAGTCCTTAATATTGGTTGAGTGCTCATATAGCATCCCCTTGAACCGCCCCCTACCGCCACAGGTGTGGCTGTATTATTCTTGACTTTAAATGAAACCCTGGGCAGGATGAGCACTCCCGACCCAGGCCACTTAGGGAAGTGATGGGGCCAGGATCCAGACGCCAGCCTCTCAGCCCAGGTGCCTATGCTTTCTCCACGGCTGGTTGGGGGAAAGCCTTCGGAAAGCTCAGAAAGCAAAGTTACATGTTTTAAGTAAAACAGGTGAGCCCTGACCTCAGACAGATACCTTCTGCCTATGTAGAAGAAACTTCCAAGACGGTCCCTAGGTTTGTCTGGGGACCACACCACCACGCTCACATGCTCCAGGCGTGGAAGGTCTCCCTTTGCCCTGCCATGGTTTCATTTGCTACCCCACCCTTTTCCCCAGTGCAGGCCCTTGGCCTTGCTACACAGCCACGTTCAAGACTTGGTCTAGGCATGGGAGCCCCATATCCCGGCTCCTAGGCCAGTCACCCCACGGCAAAGAAACATCCTAGAATCTCGGTGACCCCCATGGGGCTGGTGATGTTGATGGGTTTAGGACGAGCCAGTATTTTTGATCATCACAGACTCTTTCTTCCCACTCCATACAGGAATCTTGTAGCAGCTGGTTTAGGGTACGAGCAAGGTGGTCTTCACCGCGCTCTGCCACTAGACTCACATTTGTCCAGGTTGAATGTGTTCCAGCGGATTATTTTAACCACACTTTGCTCACATTCTGCAGCTCGTTCATTTTGAGAACAGAGGCCTCTTCCCCCAGTGTGGGAGCTAGCTGGAGCATGCTAGACAAGGATTTCATCTCTTCCACTTTCCCCCCAGTTAAAGATTCCTCATCAAGAGTATGACTGATTTTCTGCAAAATAACTTCATTTTTCGGACCTGCACCCATTTCTTTTTTTGTCCTTTCTGGGACCTTAGAGGAGAATTGGGTCAGAGGGTTCTATTTTTCCTTCTTTTTTTTTTTTTTTTAAACTAATAAGGTCTGTTCGAATAAAAATTAAAAAGCAAAGCAAGAAAAATAAAAAAAAGCCAGAGGCCCGGCTCAGCGGCGAGTGGGCTTGTCACGTATTAATTTTTCATTGCTGTGGAGAGTTGTACATACATAATCACTTGATTGCAGTGGGAGTTAGGGAGCTCCTATGGTGTCATTTGCATAAATCTTGTTAAGTCAATGGCAGTTAATGAAGTACAAATGAGCCCGGAGAAGGTGACATGCAAATCGTGGGTGGCAGATGGGAGGTCTGTTTGGGGGACGGCAGCTGTGTGCTCTCCTTTCTTTCTTTCCCTTTGGCATTTTTTAATCTCTATATTATAGTATGGATACACAGCCTCAGCCCTGGCCTCTCCCCTTCCCGGCAGACTCCCGGCCAGAGCCCGGCCTCCTCCCGCCCCTGCCGCGCTCACTCTGCAGAAACAGACCTGATGGCCTCACCTCGCCTCCCGCTTCCTAACAAGCACTGGGGTGTTTTTGAATCTTTGAAATCTTGGTCGGCTTGTCTTATCATGCTTCCATCATTGAGAATACATATTTTACTTGGTGAGGCAAACATGCGAGCTGCTCACTAAATGCTTGGAGAGAGTATGTTGTCTCCTGCAGGACTTCGAAGAATGAACGAGAATAAGCAACACTGTCTTTGCTTCATCATACTTCTATGTGGGAGTCTGATGTTCCCCCTTGAGACAGGCCAGCGGTGTCTACCCAGCATTACCCACCTTCGCACGTGTGCCGTGGGCCTGGGGGGCGGCGGGCCTCCTGGGGCTGGTCAGGAACAAGAGGCTGTGGAGGTGGATGGGCACCCTTAAGGTCAGGCTGCGGCAGACACCCCTGCCTGTCAGTGTAGACCCCTCAGGCGGGCCCCCTCAGGTCTGTCTCAGTCATCTCTCGGGGTCCCTTGCCTGCTGGTTTGTGTTTTCAAGCTCCAAGTGCCATCAGGCCTCACCATGAACTTTTAGAGATTTATGGGCAAAACGTCTACTTCCTGGTTTCAGAAGTTGTGTTTTTGTTTTTTTTTAACCTGTTTCATCAACTGGATATTTTGAGAGAAACTGGTCTCTGTGGACTTTGAAGAGAGTCATGTGTGGGCAGCCTGTGCCTGGCAGCCTCTATCCTGCTCACACAGGAGTTGCCAGGCCATTGGTCCTCGCACTGTGAGTCCAGCTGAGCACTTTCCCGGTGTGTGGGCCTGCAAGGTAGCACCACCGCAGGCCGAGGTCAACACAGGTTTGGGGTGGGTGCCGCAGGGATACATCAAAGCCATGAAATGTCCTCCGAACACCTGACTTTAAGTCTTAATTTTGACCTTGAAGCTGGATATCATGGTCCCCTCGGGAGGGGAGCACTTTTCAACAGCCACCTGAAGCCACCAGGAAACCCTCCCAAGCTCTCAGTGGAAGGGCCGACCTGCATGGAACTTTCTGGTAGCACTCCACCACCGGGCCTGGGAACCATTTGAAGCCGTGCGCGGTTTTGATTCTCAGCTGAGTAGAGAGAAGCAATTGTCAATTAAGTGAAAGACACCTCTGGAGTTAATCCTTTTGGCCAGCCTGCTGCAGGCCACAGACCCGTGTTGTCTGGTACCTGGGATCGGCCTGAGGGGGTGGATTGTGTGGGGCTGGCAGAATAAAAGCCACCTAATGACACTCACTTTAACATCTCTAAGTTTGACACCCGTCACAGTTGGTCGGTCAGCTGCCGGCCAGTGCTCTTGTGTAGAAAGCAGAATTAAAGAGTGGGCTGAAACTTTTGGGGGGTTTGGAAGAGAGAGAGTGGCTGCACTCTTCCTCCCAGGAGCGCAGCGGAAGCCACCCAGGTCCATCCCGTCACATGTGTGGCGTCTGCAAGGCGTCAGCGCTGCGGCTCCTGTCTGTCAGGCCTGACCACAGAGGGACCAAGGTGAGCGAGAGGCAGCCCTGAGAATCCGCTGTTCACCCATGTGGCAAATCAGCTCTGCCTCGGCATTGGGGGCCCATTTAGTTCCCCAGAAGCAGATAATTTACTGACGGGGACCCCAGTGCCCTGAAAGCTAATTTACCTCACTTGGGTGAACAACTCCCTGAAAGTGTTGCATCTGGCCTGGTTCACGACAGACTCAGCCAATTACAATTATTAATTTAATGGGTCAGGTGGGTGCATCACATGCTTTTAATTTGACTCCTCAAATATCAGACTGTCATTGGAAAAACCACTCAGACTCTCTGGATGCCTGGGTAGGAATTGACCGTCATCCATCTTGGACGAAAGAGGACACAAACCCCGCCACCCCCAGACCCCTTTGGCTGCATGGGTGGATGACAGGGTGGTCTAAACAAAAATGCCTAAAAAGATTATGTTAACCGAAATACAGAACCCATCGTTTAAATATAAATCTGCAAATTAATTTAAAATGCGACTCCCCTTAGTCCCGCGGGCTGCAGGGGGGTGACACAGAGCGGTGTGTGCACTCAGGTGCTTGGTACACCGTAAACTTGATGTGCAGACATGATGTGTCCTCTGTGGATCCATAATCCAGGAGCTGGAATAATAACTGACTAAGTGATTCATTTCAGCAAAATGTTGTTTATTTTCTTGAAAAGTTCAGCAGTGATGGTGAAGCCCAATTCCCCACGAGCTCAGCAGCGCAAGTTCATGTACAAATAGAAGAAAGTTCCCCAAAGCCAGCACTGGCATGAATCACCAGAGTTTATTTTTGTCCAGATGAATCAAGACGGTTTTTTTCCCAGGTGTTATTTCCTATCAGACACAATCAGCTTGGAGTGGTCGTGTGCTCTTCCTGCACAGATGTGCTCTGGGTACCCTGCTAGGGCTCAGAAGAGTCTACGAGCCAGCCAGGGCCCAGACCCCACCCTGTGTCCTCCAGGACTGGGGCGGACAAATGTTGGAATGGAGCTGTGTGGCGGGGATCCTGGGAGCCCCAGGAGCTGAGGAACAGTAGATTCTCCTGAGCTGGAAAGGTGTGGGGTGAGCAGGGAGAGGGAAGTGGAGGTGGGGGACAGGTGGAGGCAGCTGCCCGAGGCAGTAGGGGGACAGAATGAGCAGAGTGGTGGGAAGGACCAGTGCTGAAAGAGGGTGTGAGGAGGGCAGCCTGGAAAGGCTGGGGTGTCCCATGGCCAAAGGGTCTGGCCGGCCTTGAGGGGGTGTTGGGAGGGTTGTTGGTTGTTGGTTTCCCAGAGTCAGCCGGGGGTGGGAGGGTGCGGCGAGGGGCGCCATGCCATGGCATGGCAATTTGGGGGTATGAGACTGAGGACAGTCTAGAGCTCAGGGCTCCCCCACCCCAAGGGACAGCGCCTACAGGGCAGTGTCTCTGAAGACTAGAGCAGCCTTTCCTTTGGAGAGCATCCCTTGGCCACTGTTCTTCCTAATCCAAGGGTTTCTTCCCTCCTGCTGCTTTATTCCCTAGGAGTAATTACAATCCCTCAGAGTATCAGCAGTTGCCACCACTTCTTATTTATGCGCGAGACTGTCTCCCATTTAGTAGTTGAGAAAGGGTGGGTTCAAGGAAAAGGTAGCTTGCCCAGCGTCACACAGCACATCCATCGGTGAGAGCTGCCCTAACAACCGCAGACCAGGGCCTTCGGCAACACTGGTTTCTAGAGACTGGAAGTCTAGGCTCAAGGCGTTAGCAGGAACAGTTTCCGATGAGGACTCCCCCTGGCTTGGTGTGTCTGCCTTCCCACTCTGCCCTCACATGGCTTCTCGGTGGAATGGGTCCTGGCGTCTATTCCTCTCTTCCCCACCACCAGTCATCTTGGAGGAGGGCCCCGCCCTTCTAACCGCAGTTCACCTTAATTACTTCTTTAAGGGTCCTGTCTCCAAGTATGGTCACACTGGGAGTGAGGGCTCCAGCATCCGGATTTGGGGGGCACGTAATTCAGCCTGTAACGTGGGACTGATTAATAACAGAGCTGGGGCACAAGGGCAAGTGTGTGTGTGACCATAAGGGACACCCGCAGCCGTCTCTCCTGTAACAGTCTTCTGCCTTAGGCCTTCCGGACATTACAAGTTAAGGCCACTGTGTTCCTGTGCACATGTTTGAGAATTGAAAGAACCTACTTTGGGAGTTTGGAGTTGTACTGGTTAGTAAACATATAGTAGTCAAAATACTCTGATTTGAAGGTTTTGACCTAAATCCTCCTAAGTTGCAATTAAGTGAGAATTTGAAGTAAGCCTTGTGGGAACACATCCTTTCACGAAGCCTGAAGCGCCCTCTCTGTGCAGCACATTTTGTAAGTAAAGGCAGTGGAGACCCTTCAGGTAGGTTCTAAAATGAAAAGCTGCAATAATCTATGATTTCAGTGGGCCCTTTCCCATGCAAAGGTGGCTCCTCAGGACCGTGGGCACGTGTCAGGCCTGTAGCAGGAATGGCCAGGAAAAACGTGTTTATTCAACAAGTGCCTACAGTCCTGGGGTTCATCCTGCACACGTCTTCCCTTCTGACCTTCCAGAAAAGTAAAAGCAAAAAAAAAAAAAAAAAAATCCATTGTGTCCGCAAATTACCTAACCTGTCACTGCAGTAAAGGCACAGTGCAGTGTTTTATCAGTTCATTGCAGGTAGGGGAGAAGACATCTGGAGAACACATGTCATTATTGAAGCAGAGGTGTGGCAGGAGCACAGGGACCTCACTGTGAAGGTGATGAGGAGCCATAAGGCTGCAGTCGTGGGCCACAGGTTTGCAAATATTACCTACAAACCAAAGTCTACTAAGACGCCTGAGAAAATCGTAGCACATCACAACCTCATTTCACTTCTGCTCCATCAAGCTGTTCCCAATGGAGGACTCTTATTCTTCCATGTGTAAGAACATAGAACATGGACTAGGACCTCTCCCAAGCTGGCTTTTGTCCTTTGTGAATAGAATGTTTAGAAAATGAGTGAGCGCCTCTCCTCCTGCAGGAAGAATCACACTGGCTGTTAGAAATCTATGTTCTACATAAAAACAGCAACAGTGGAACTCTGGGGCGTTTGGCCGCTGGACCAGACCCTTTTCCAAAAAACGGAGATGGGCCCCAGCTTTACCAGCCTTACTTGTGCCCCAGGCATCCCGGCCGCTCCGTGGCCCCTGTGCAGGCCCTCTGCCCTCAGCGGGCTCATTCCTGGTGATTGCTCCAGAGCCTTTAGCCCGAAATTCTAGAGAAGGTGACCTTGTGAGTCTTTCCAGTCCCTGTCTCAGGAAAGACGTCAGACCATGATGCTTTGGGTCTTTTTTAGGTTTTTTTTTTGGTTTTTTTTTTTTTTGTTTTTTTTTTTAAGATTTTATTTGAGAGAGAGAGAGAGCACAAGCAGGGGGAGCAGCAGAGGGAGAGGCAGGCTCCCTAATAAGCAGGGAGCCTGATGCAGGACTCGATCCCAGGACCCTGGGATCATGATGTGAGCTGAAGGCAGACGTTTAACCTACTGAGCCACCCAGGTGCCCCCAGACAGTGATGCTTTTATCAGATAATTTTGAGTAGCAAAAACATCCTTTCCTTTCCTGCATCTCACAAGGGGACTTATTTCCAACTGGCTCACTGATGGCCAGGTCTTCAAACCCTTGGTATCAAAGCTGATGCTATAATAACATATGTAGATATTTGGTGAAATTGTATAAAACGGGCATGGGAAGGGCTCGGGCATGGGAAATATGTTCCTAGTTAGACCCTCTTATGAAGTACCTAATAGCATAAGTACGTTTGAAGACTGGCAAAAGAAACACATTAAAAAAAAAAAATACTACTAATTCCTCAGAGCCTTCCCAAACCATTGTCTTCCCCAATTCAGGGAGACCTACGCCCCACTGTACTTACTTGCTCATATTTCCGTCTGCTTAAAAAGTCTGCACAATGAACCAGATGCTGATTGTGTTATATTTATCATAGCAGTGCTGGCCCCCCTTTCCTCGGTGCCTGTTGTGCATCAGTTACTATTAGATGCTTCAATCCTACGACCTTATTTATTTAATTCTGTCAAGCTAGGGCACGGCTTCTGCCAATGGGAGACGGGAAGTCCAGGGTTCAATGGGATTAAGTCCTCCAGCAGATGAGGTTCCCACACTAACCAGTGTCAGAGCTGGGATTCAAATGGGAGAGTCTTAGTGTGTTTCTAGAAAAGTCTTCCATGCCCCATTCCCTGATTTTATCCATGCTTACAATGGCCATCTTTTCCACACCAGATCAAAAATCAGGTAAATGGTGTCCTCTCCTCATGGGGTCCCATGTGTCCTGTGGGGCCATCCTCAACAACCCTGTGCTGTCTGGCACCCAGACTGACTGTGGTACCCACGTGGCAGTGTGCCTCACAGTCCGGAGGTTGGCCAGACGGCCAGGGCTGTCTCATGAGAGATTTTGACCTGATCTAGCCACATGGGGCATGCGTGGCTCCTAGCTCTGGCTGATACTGGTCCCTTTAATCTGTGCTTGTCATAATCTTCCTGTCTTTGGGGCCCAAGTCAAATGCCTTTTGTTCCAGAAAAATCTTACCTTGTCCTCAAACAGGTGTGGTGTCTTTCCCCTTCCCCCTTCCCAGGACATTCCATCAAGTCTTGGGATCCTGCTGCCATCTTGTCTGATGCTCATCAGCACGTGCTTCCTTCGTGCATCCACATCCTCCCCCCCCCTCACTGCCATGTGCTCTCACACTCCCGGAGGGGTGCCCGCTGACAGAGCTCCTCCCCTGCCATGTCAAGTAGGGAGGCAAGCAGTGGTCATAGATGGAGTAATGTTATATTTTGAAAAATGGAATAAATCTTAATTTGGTGTTCTTTACACTGAACTCTCATGTACATAGAATACTGTATTTAGGTAAAAGAGAAGAGGTACATTTTTTAACCGTCAAAGAATCCAACTATCGTCCGTGACCAAAATCATTTGTGAAAACTGGTTTCTTCTAAAACTTCTCTGCTACTTTTCAATATTCGTACATTAGAAATTCCATTTAAGTAAATATCTTCACCATGTAACTTTATCTATAAGAATTGCTTTATGTCAAACCTGCAAATTTTAGAAACAGTGGGCTATTTTTATAATTGCCAGATTTTTACCCCATTCTTCGTTCTGTATCAGCCAGAGCCTTTGTGATTGTGATTAGTGCTTAAAAACAGGAGTATGTGTGTTCTCAGTTATTTTGGAAAAATGATTCATATTGTTTTTAATATATAGTAAGTTTTATGGAAATATATAAATATATATATATAAATAATATATATAAATATATATTTTTCCCTTTGATGACAATGAATTGATGAATATCTTGGGGGAAATACTTAGAAACTATGCTGATAGTCTGTAAAAATATTTTTAATGATATAAGTTGTATTTAATAAGTAGGTTTTAAAAAATGAAGACAATTTCCTTCTGATAAATGTGCATCGTCTTGAATAAAATGCCCTGGGTGCCGTGTGCACATCTGTGTGTGTGTGTGTGTGTGTGTGTGTGTGTGTGTAGGTGTAGGTAGAGCAAAGCTAAATTTCCCTTCCTTTATACTGAGTGAATTAGAAGTCTAAATACCACGAAATGCCTCTCCTATTCAAGGAAATTTCAAGAGCAGTAGTTACATGTGCACTAGTACTTTTAAATACTTATTGGCCTTTTAGTAGTATCTACAATGCAAAAATATTTTACATCCTGAAAGGACCACTAAGATTGTCCCAATGTTCTTTTTTCTTTCTTAATTTCTATTTTTAAAATTTTTATTTAAATTGGATTTAACTAACATATAGTATATTATTAGTTTCAGGGGTAGAATGCTGTGGTTCATCAGTTGCATACAACACCCTGTGCTCATTGCATCAAGTGCCCTCCTTAATACCCAGTTACCCAATCACCCCATCCCCTGACCCCCCTCCCCTCTAGCAATTGTATTTCTTTTTGTAATCTTACATTGATTTACCATCTAAGAACAGTCAAGTGAGTACTTCTTTCCTCCTTCCAGTGTTGGAGGGAAGGGGCAAGTGAGGATAATTTTGAAACTACTGGGCCTTTGAGGAGGAGCTGAAGGGTCCCATCCTGGGTGGGGTAGGTGGAGGAGGGGAGGAGGAGCCTGGATGGGGTGTGGGGAGGAGTCCTGAGGGGTGTTAGAGGGGGTTGGAGATGAGGCAGAGTCTAAAGGGGGGGTACGGTGGGGAGGAGCCCTGGGGCAGGGATGGGAGATTTGAGGAGGAGCCCCAGGGGTACAGAGGAGCTGGAGCATTGGGAGTGTGAGTGGACCTGGTGAGAATGGAGAGGCAGTTTGCAAACTCAGGGAGAACCAGAGGCTGTGAGCCTTGAAGGGTGGGCACATTGTAGGTTCTTGGCAGACCCTAAGAACGATGAATGCTCAGAGCACTGCTGTGGCCTGGGTGCTATGTCAGGTTGGTGTAAAGCAGGAGGGAAGCTTCACAGAGATTCGTTTGCAAATGAGGGTCTCTTGGGTTTGGTCTCAGATTTTTTTTTTTTTTTAATGAAAATTGAAGTTCTGCTTAAGATTTCACCTGTTTTTCTTAAATAATTTATCTTAGAGAATGGAGAATATGTACATGGGTATAGCTGTACGTATGTATTATATACTTGTATGTGTATGTGATACATTAGTATATAGGAATTCCATGAATTAACTATAAGAGGGTTTTGTTTTGTTGTTTTTCCCTCCGAGTGTCCTGTTTTTGCCCAAACACCATGCTCTGCTGGTGCTTGGGCTGAACTTGAGGCAGCCCTGGCATAGCAAATGCGCTGTTTCTAAAGCTGGAGGAGATCCGCATTTTGCATGTGGAGAAACTGAACCCTGGGAAGGTGATATGACTTGCCCAGGGTTGCACCTGATATGATGGGATCCAGATCCCATCTTCTCTGATGCTCACTCCAGTGCTCCTTCCACTATTCACACCCATATCCTGGGCATTTTCTTCTCCCTTGGGCTTAAAAAATACATAGACATAAATAATGTATACATCTATCTTGGTTGTAATATGAGTGGCCATTTTTTCCTAAGTGGAACCTCTAAGCTTCGTACTCTTTGATCCAGCTATTATAAAAGTGAGGAAGAGAATAAATAAAAATTACTACATTTGGAAGGATCTGGTTCCTAGGGGTGAATAAATCATTTGGGGGGCCATTTCTCTATCCCATGGCCTCACTGAGGCCCCATCAACCCCCTGAGACTCTGTGTGCTCTCTTACATTTTACAGATGAGAAAGCTGGGGCTCAGGCACACGATTTCATAAAGCCAGGAAGAGGCAAAGACAGGACTCAAACCCATGTTTGCCTTTTTCCAGAACATGCTGCCGCTGAGCCTCTAGCATGACTTCCCGGTTATAGTAAAAATTCAGGCACGGGCAACACCCAGACACTGCTGCAAACGACGCCCACGCTGAGGGGTCTTCAGTTGGTGGCACCCGTGCTCTACAGCACAGCCAGGCCTCCCCCGCCAGAGCTCCTTCCCCCCGTTTCAGAAACCCTCTAAGTGTATTCCACAGCGGTTGTTTGTAATTGGAGTATCTGGAATTCACTGTGGTTTTAATTAGTTGATTACTAGTTCTTTAAAATGTACTGTACTCACTGTGGGTCTCGCAAATTGGTAACTGGTAGCTACCAGTATAATTAAATATTTCAGAGCACTTGGCTACAGTAGCATTGAACTGTGAAGAAATAATGTTGTATAGCCAATCAAAAAGAGATCCTTGTAAACTCATTTACAGCGGCAGTGTGTGTTAGGACCATCATAGAGATGCTTATTGCAGGAGAAATTAAAGATACAATTTTGTGCTAAGAGGCAATATAGAAATTAGTTCCTGAATTACTTGTTAATTGATTTGGTAATTCCCTTGGGTCTGCATGCTCTTTTTTTCCCCCTTTTTGTTGTTGCATTCAGTTAACAGTGACTGTTCCCAGAGCAATAAAAATATTTTTCACACTTAGATTAGATACGTCCTTACATCAGACTGCTAACATTCATATTTGCAGAACCAAAAAATACCTGCCTTAAGTCCAACCAGCATATTGTTGTTTTATGTGCACTCATCAAGGTAACCAGTGCGTGCATTTGTGGGACTGGATAATTTCAGCAACAAAGAAGTGTGTTTTTATGTCTTGTGTTTGAGGAGGTTTCTCTGATTTTTTTTTGCTTTTCCTAATGGAAGCCCTCATTTTATTATCAACAGTGGAGCAGATTTGGCAGGCTTGATTTATGAAAGTCTTATTGTTTGCAATTCAGCAAGAATAACCGTACAAAAGACCATTTGTAGAGAAGCACAGATTGCTCCTAGAAATGATATTAGAAGAGAATGAGACCTGCTTCTCCTGTCGAGATTGAGTGTGGGTCCGACAGGAGCACTGTGAACCCCAGGCTGGCAGGGGGAGCCTCGGGGACCGCTCCCTGCGTGGCGTTGGCCCCACCCCTGCTGCTGGCTGACGGACGGGAAAGAACATTGGGATTCACATACACATTTCTGCTGCTTCTGTGAGGAGGCGGAAACTCTTGTCCCTTTGGATTTTTGAAAGAAGAAACTGACTCCCATTTGGACAGCTACCAGCACGCTTGCCCCATTTTCATGGTGAAGAACACATTTCTCATCTTTCGGCTGTGCCTGTGGCCCAAGCGGGAACCTCAAAGACTTTTTGGAAACGTCATGACCTCAGTTTTAGGCCAGTCTCTTATATTTTCTGTTGCCCTCCCCCCGCCACCCCCTATCTGTATAAATATCATTATGCTCTTGCTAAATTCAAAGTAGTTTATTCATTTCAGTGTCTGCTCTTAAAAATGTACAGTAAAAATTTATATTCAGCTAGGAAAAGTGGAAAATGTTTGCATTTAGCCTTATCTCTATTAAAAAGTACAAAGTTGTGGCAGTAAAAAGCCATGTTTATCCTGAAATAAAAGGCATCCCAAATTTAGCTTCACACGGGAACAGAAGACGCATGTGAAATGGGGCTCCCATTGAGCAGGCCCTTTGATAAAAGAGCTATCTGGCTAGTTGTTGACTTCAGTGGACAGAGAAGGAATACTCTGTGTGCTCTGTGCTCTAGACACATTCCTTCTCAGTGCCCAAAATGGGGTGGCTGGCATTTTCCTCATTCTCATGGTTTAGTCAGAGCCCATAAGACGCAGTGCTGTCTCTGCCAGCAAATGCTGCTTGGGCACACGTGGTACTTGACCAAGGCTAACAGGTACATTCCCAGCCTTATCCTCGTACACTGCGGTTTTAGTTCTAATTCCCTACCCATTGCTTCGCTCCCCTCTACCTTATTTTAAAGGTTGGTTTTTCTCATAGAACTAGCTGTCTTGCAAGTTATTTCACAAAGGCTCCTGGGAAGATACCTGTCTGTGTCACTTTCCTCCACTGGTTATTTAAAAATGACCCAAATTTAGCTTAACCCCAGAAGCAATGGTTTTCTAACCCTCCTTCCCCAACGCCCCCAGCCCTGATGGAGTTAGATCAGCCTGCTTTCAGTTTTCAGGTGGTATGAGTGGTTGGTTCCCTTGTTGGAGAATTCAGCACCAGGTCCCATCACTGACCCTAAAGTGGGCCATTGGGGGGGTTTCACAACCTTGGGCAATTTTGTAGTCTTGAGTTGTGCTTCTCCCCAAATTGCAGAGGAGAGGAAATGCATCCCCTTGAGAGGTTGGAAGGACATAGCTCTAAATATTTTATTTTGTATTTTTTTATTTATTTTCTGCTTCATAAGGGTATCTTATGCTAGAATGTTTTCTGGCAGTTAAATTGCTGATTGTCTCCAAATATTTGAGTCAAGTTGGTGTTCCACTGAAGCTCGCCTTGCTTGTTTACTGGGGCCCTGACCTGAGTGCCCCGGGTGTAGACCATAGGCTGCATCTCCTGCGGTGCAGGACTGAGAGTTTGGAAGCAGTAAGTGAGGGCTGGCAGTGAAGCTCCAAGGTGATGAATATTTCTCCATGATATTTCTGCACTTTAATGACTATTTCTACTAAAACTCGTACTAATAATTTTTAATGGTTCACATTGAGTAGGTGACATTTTGATACATTAATGAGCCTTATCAATGACTTTTAAAAGTTCTCTAGTTTGCCATGATGCTTTGCCACAGCCCCCCAAAGGAAGGGTGAGAGTGGAGTATCCAGAGTCATGACCCCCTGTCTCTGCTCTCTGTGAGCTATAAAGAGTAGGTGTCATACCAGCTGCCGGCTTTGAGAATAAGTCCATCACTACATTCTGTCAGAGGCGCTGAATTACCCTTCCAGTGTTTGTCGTGGAGGATTTCCCTTAAAAATCATTTGCCTGTGTACTAAAAGATATGTCCGAATCCTCGAGAAGGGTAAGCCTCAGGACCGGTGGGTGGTATTCAGCAGTGGCTGTGTCCCGCGTCAGGAGAGGGCCAGCTGGGGGACTGCTAGTGTGTGTGGAAGGAGAGGCCATAAGGAGAAGCTGCAGG
This sequence comes from Mellivora capensis, assembly GCA_004024625.1. NCBI lineage: Eukaryota > Metazoa > Chordata > Mammalia > Carnivora > Mustelidae > Mellivora > Mellivora capensis. The sequence goes on from PISX010000270.1 coordinate 313,495, forward strand.
AGTTGAAAATGCTGGAGGTTTGGAACAGGTAGGCTCTGGGAGATTCCTGCTGAGGGCAGGAGGCCTCCCCAGGACCGATGCTTGCCTGGGCCGCTGTGGGTCACAATGATAGGGTGTGGGGCGTTTTGGCAGGATTGTGGACAAATATCCCAAAGAAAGATCAGTGCGGATAACCTTCCTGAATTTTGCTTTTTGGGAGACAAGTGTTTGCTGGTTTGCTCTTGGGGTTCTGGAAAGCAATGGGCATAACTCAGGTACCTTCTCAGATACCAGATTTGCCAGAAGTGGAAACACTTTGAGAATGATAAGAACCCGCTGGTGCTGTTCCCTTCGCCAGGCCCCGGGGCTTACCCGCTGGTGGGCCGGCCCAGTGCAACGTCGGCATCACATGGTCAGGAATTCCAAGTCTCTAGACCAGTAGGCATTTGGTAAATATTTATTGAGTGGGGAAAAAATCTCCATTCTTACAACCACCTTATAAGGATGATAACATAATTCCCATTTTATAAACAGAACGAGTGCTCAGAGGAGTGAAGCCACTTACTCAGTGTCATATAGTTTGGAAATGGTGTTACTTGGGCTTAGGCATTGTGTGACTTCTCAGGAGTCAGGTTTGTGCTGGAAGGACCCGGGAGGCTCAGTGGAGTGTGTGCCTTAGCTGATAATACATCTGGAGCTGGTGGGTGTGGTTCAAGGTAGGATTCAGGGGTGAGTTTCCTTTGGCACGTGTTGCCTTAAGAGTGGAGTGGTGAAAGGTCAAGGAGAGAATTCTGGGAGCTTCTGCTCACCCTAAGCAGGTTTCCCAAAGAGCATCCCAGGACTGTCAAGTCCACGTGTTTCACGGGTGTAACCGGGTGAGGAACAGCTGACCAGGGCTGGGCCAGGCCAGGATAACAGGTGCCTTTTTTCAGGACTCAATACCTTTGCTGTTCTTCCTGGCACTGGAGCCTCCAAGAAATGGTGGAGCATGTGTCCTCTATTGCAAGACACATCTCTTGGGACTCCATTACTCCAAGGCCCTGATCCTCAGTTTTGAGATCAGGTGTCAGTGTTCCAGAGGCAGTCTCATGGACTGGTGTGAAGAGGCCAAAGTAAGGCAGTCTTTCTTTTGTTCCCATAGTGTTTCAATGGGACAGGGAGTGGGGGTGGGGCTTGGGGGGGTGGCATCAGGACATTCTCTGGAGTCTGGGCTCATTGTGCCACAGGGCTTGCTCCCCCAGCCTGGCCATCCTTGGCCAGTATTGTCTGTAGGGCCTGGGGAGGACCGCCGTCTGTCACCCCTGTTCCTAGCCTGGCTATTGTGCATTTTATTTCCTGAAGGGGGGGAGCTGGGCCACTTGTGACCTTCATCAGAATTCCATTTTATTGGTCAAGGATTAATTTTCTTCATGTCCTTTATATCACAGGCAGCATAGGCAGTCTGTCACCTTGATTTCAAAAGGCAGAAGTCTTTGTAGGACGGAGATACTGTGCTGTGTTTAACCAAGTTCTAGCTCGAGTAAGAACTCTGAGCAGGAAAGGGCCATGACCGGACATCTGATCTCTTGTTAGCCGAGCAAGTACTTGATTGCCCACGAGAACTTGTTCATGTTCCATGTGGGCCAGCACAGTGGTTTTCCTACCCTTCCTCAAAGATGAATCCTGACATTAGCTTTTTTCTCATAAAGAGATTTTTTTTTTAATGTTGATGATAAATGCTTTTTAATTTTTCAGACCCTGTATGTAATTTGGGCCTCCTTTTCTTTTGGGGAAATCCAACCACATGAGGGTTTGGTGCTGGACCATGATGATGACTTCTGTCCTTGCCTTGCTGGGTAGCTGCTGTGTGCTGGGCTGTACGGCAGGTGCAGGATGGACAGGAGGCTCCTTTGGGCCTCCAGAGTTTGCAGTGCAGTGGGTAGGAGGACCTGAGGGTGTGGGACATGTGACAAGAGGGCTGGGACCCGCTCTGCTGGGAGGGGAGTGGAGGGAGGGGCAGCATGAACATCATGTAGTGGAGAGGAATTGTGTGCTGGGGGAGGAGGAAGAGGCTGTGGGAAATGACAAGTTTATGGTGACAGACTGCTACCTGGACACTCTCTGGAAACAGCAGGAAGGGCTCAGAGTGGGTAATGCATAGTCTGGATGGCAGGCAGAGCACCATTGCTGAAGACAGAGGCAGGGAGGCAGGAATTTCCAAAGAAAAGACATCATGGCTCCACCCAGGAGAGAGCAGAGAGAACCGAGAGGGGAGGCCCATGGAAGATGTGGACGGAAGAGACCTCGGCTCTGGAGCTTTCCGTGATGATGTCAGGCGGGTGGGACTGGACTGGGCCATTTTGGTGGCCTAGGCGGTTTGGTTTGCTCAGTAAACGAGTTGTATCGAACCAGGCCACTTAGTTCTTTAGTGCATTGACTTTTCCCTGCACGTGAGTAATCCTTGTGGGGAAACACATGCCATCAGGCCCAGTCAGAGCGAGGCCAGGAGACCAGACATGCTCGTTGTCTTCTTCTGGAAGGATTCCTTTCAGTGAACTTCCCGTAATTTGGAAAATCCACAATAGTCTCCTCTATTGGGTGGTGCAGACCAGGGAAGGTGACTGTTCAGAAAGATGGACATTCTTCCCCAGATGCTTTGGAAGTCAGAAGGACTAGGGCTTCCTTCTGGGGAACTGTGTTGGGCCGGGGTGAGGTCCCAGGCAAGCCCGTGGGTGTCGTCCCTGTGTTCACAAACTGTCCTGCACCACTCACCTCACAGCAGTTCAGCAGTGTGCCCACAGATCATTTCTTCCTTGGGCGTTTTCATCGTTTGCCAGCTGTCGGATTCCAGACACACCCCTCTGTGAATCCAGTGGGCAGCTCTTACTCTCAGTCCCTATCCACAACTCCACAGGGCTGGGGACTCGATGAGATGTCAGTGGGGAATGATAATGGCACCAGGTGTCCCCAGCTGGTGAGTCCCAAGGCATTCGTGTGAGGCTGGCGTCGCATCCAATGGCAGGATGTGTTGAGGCCCAGGGACCTGCCGCAGGACTCATGGGGGTGCTGGTACCTCTTGGATGCTCCTCGTGCTGATTCGACCTGGTGGGGGCTCACAGCTCGGCTTTAACTTGATTGGCCCTAGCCTCCTTCCCTTCCTCTTCCTCCGCTTCCTATTCTTCATCATCACCAATACACTTACAGGATGGTTTTAGATTCGCAGCAAGATAAGCAGAAAGGACAGGAAGTCCCGCCATAGCAGTACACACCTGTACTGGCTGGCCCACCATTACCATCCATAGCTCACAGTTTCTGTTAGGGTCTCCGTTCGTGTGCACGTTCTTTGAGTTTGGACAAGTGTACGGTGACATGTATCTGTTGTTATGGGATCCTACTGAATGGTTTCATTGCCCTGAAAATCCTCTGTGCTCTGTCTGCTCATGTCTCCTTCCCCACTGCCGGAAACCACTGACCTTTTTATAGTGACTATACTTTTTGCCTTTTCCAGAACTAGGTGTCATATAGTTGGAATCATAAAGCATGTTGCTTTTTCAAAGTTGGTTCTTTCACTTAATAATACGCATTTAAGGTTCCTCTAGGTCTTTATGGCTTGAAAGCTCATTTCTTTTTAGTGCCAAATACTATTGCATTGCCTGGACATAACACAGTCTGTTTATCCATTCATCTATTGAAGGGCATTGTGGTTGCTTCCAAGTTTTGGCACCTTGAGTAAAGCTGCTTTGGTAAGCATTTGTGTGCAGCCTGGGGTGTGGATGTAAGTTGTCACTCACTTGAGTCAATACCAGGGTGTGGTTGATAGATTGCATGGCAAGAATAATTTTAGTTTAGTCAGAAACTTCCAGCCAGCCTTCCCACATGCCCATACCACGCTGCAGCCCCACCAGCCATTGGTGAGAGTTCCTGTGGCTCCACATCCTTGCCAGCATTTGGTGTTGGCAGTGTTTCAGATTTGGGCCATTCTGGTACGTGTGGAGCAGGGTCTCATTGTTTTAATTTGCAGTTCCTTAGTGACCCATGATGCCAGGCACCCTTTCCTATGCTCGTCTGCCATCTGTGTGTCTGTCTTGGTGAGCTTTCTGTTCAGATCTCACTTTTCAGTCGGGTTGTTTTTTTATTGTTGATTTAAAAATTTTTTTTACATTTTAGATGACATTCCTTTACCAGACGTGTCTGACATAGAATACTTTCTCCCAGCCTGTGGCTTGCCTTCTCATTCTCTTGATCACTTCTACTCTCCTTTCTAATAATTACCCTGTAGTATTCCTGGCCATCAGTGTCGAGGTGCCTCTTTCACTGGGATGTTGGACTTGTTTGGTTTGCCGGTAGTGTTTTGTTAGTCTTTTCTTTAGAGGTTAAAATTCTTGCATACATTTCAGCCAGTATACACTGTATGTAAATGCACCCTCAAAATCATCAACTCTTGATTACATAATTGCTCAGAAGCATGGGTAATTCTTACAAGTACTTTATCGTGTTATGTTTAGAATAGGTGAAACATTTTATAAGTTATATATTGTAGGCATTTTAAACTTAATTCTAATTAATAAGCATTTAGGAATGTGCAGAAGTTCTTATGAGTAATATTTCTCCCTGTCTCGTGTTACTGTCAGCATCGGTAACTAACAGCTGGGGGAGTAACCAGTTGCCACTTGGCTTCTGTGTTCATTGTCTAGAGTATCCATGTGCAGACCAAGTCTATCTGAGCCTTGGGGAAGCTGGCTCTCCCCACATTCTCATGGGCGTAGTATGGGAAGTTGCCCCTCCCCAAAAGGCAGGATCTTCTTGGGCTGAGAGTATTGCATCCAATTCTTGAGGCATCGATGTGGTTGCAAGGTCATGAGGCTGGGGTGCTGCCAGGCTGGGGAACTGAGTGAAAAGGAACAAGAGAGCTAAGAGCAGGTGTCTTTGGAGAGTGGGTGGGAAGAATTGCTGCATTTAGTAGGCAGGCTGCTGAGTACAGGGAGTCTCAGCTAGGGCAGCAGTGTAGAAGGACCCTTGGCCTGCAGCCAGGTTGGGGGTGTTAGCAAGAGCACTGTGTGAGCCTGCAAGACTGAGGGAGGCCAGGAAGAGTCGGGGGGTTGCAGGTCAGGACTTGGAGCTACAAGGAAGACCTGATGCCTGGGGAGGGAGGTGGAGAAGAGGCTCCCCTGAGAATGGGGAGGAACCACAGATGGCTAGGATGGGGTGGCTCCAGAAGGGCTGGATGGAATTGTTTAGCAAACTACCTAAAACCCCAAAAGTAATACATGCTCATTGTATCAAAATTAGAAAATATACATGGACAAAAAGAAAAAACAGTCACCCATGATGCTAAGTCTTGTGCTAACAGTGATTACCACATTATTTTGGACTCCTGTTATATCTAGTTCATGGTCTCTGGAACCTTTTTCCATCCTGCCCACCCCAATCCCCAAAGGTCCCCTTGCTTCCCATCCCCCATGCTTCTGCAGATTCCCTCCTGTCACCTGGCCCCCACAGAGCACTTATGTCACCCTGGTTGGTCCCATCTGCTCTGGGCCCCCCGAGGGAAGGAATCTTGACTCTTGGTGATGGTTAATACCATAGTAGATGCTCAATAAACATTTCTTGAATGAATAGTTGGAAGAGTCTTAAATAGATGTGTCTTAAAGTGTATTTATAAAATGAGAGCACGCTGTATGGGCCATTTGGAACCTGCTTCTGGTTTCCAGCCTTTGAGCCTCAGAGGCATCTTTGAGGCACATTCTCCGTAGATCCATTCACACCCCTGGTTCCTGTTACGGGACAGCAGATGGGATGCAGGGACATCAGGCAGCCAGATCCTGTTCCCACTTTCTCTCCAACTTCCCTAGCATAAATCTCCAACCACAGTCTTGCTTAGCCAAAGGGCATAAGAATTTTAAATCTTTTAGATATATTTCCAAATTGTTCTCCAGAAGAAAAAAAAAATTCACTCTTTTACAAGCAATGTTTCTACATACTCTTTTCTACACTTGGGTATTTTATGTATGTGTGTTTTAATCTTAATGAGTTTTATGGAGTTTTTTAGAATTACGTTTTTCTGTTTAAAAAATACACACTTCCTTTATCATCAGTTCTAAAAATTATTTTTATTGGCTACTTGTATTGTTATTGTGTGAAGTACCTGTTCAATTGTTAGCTCATTTTTCTACTGGTGTTCTCATCATTGGCCTGTTAAGTCACTATTCAGTAGGCACATTAGCCATTTGCTCTAGATACATTATACATTTTCCTCATTTACCTTTTGGCTTCAGTTTTATTTAGAATAATTTTTGACATGGACAGGTTTTTCCAAAATTTTAGAGTCAGGCCTTCTTAATCTTTTTTTCCTCCTTTATTAATTATGTTTAAAAAGTTTTCTCTCCCCCCAAGTTCTAGAACTGCATCCTTTTACTCTTGGGCTGCTTGATGCTTTCAGCTACTTAAGCTTTCATCGATTGAGAAGTTGAGCCATTTTCTGCTGATCCGAATGTCACCTTTTTCATGTTCTGTAAACTTTCAGTGCCTCGGGAACTTTGTCTTCTGTCCCGTTGGCGGGATCCGTGCCATACTCCCTCAGGTTACTTCTGCAGGTTTTGAACTAAGCTTCAAAATCTGGCAGGAGAATGGCTCTTCTAGGGGAATGGAGGAGGAATGGTTTGTGGGTGACCTTGGGGAGTGAAACCAGTGCTGTCCCATCCCTTCCTTCTGTCCCCAAGGACTGAGAGGTGCCAGTGATGAGGAAGGTGGTCAGTTTGCAAGGGGCTAAAACAAGGAGAAAGTGAGAGAGCTAGAGGTCGCACTCCTCACCAGTGCTTATGGAGAACTTGCTGTAGGCCTGGTGCTGGAGCCAGTTTACTTCTGTCATGTGGTCTTATAGAGCCCCGAGGTACCTGTACGAGGCGATGTCACTTGCCCAAGGTCCCCCAGGTCATAAGTGCCGGGTCAGGCACCCGGGGGACCAGCATTGTGGGATCATGCTGTGCGAAATGGCCAAGATGACAGGGATGTGTGAAGCTGGGGTCTTCTGGGCCCCTCTTGGGGTCATGGTCCAGACACAGCCCCTGTGGCTTTGGCATTCCAGAGTCTCCACACCTTGGCTGAAATGATATTTGGGCAGAGTACGCAGAAACCTGGTCTTTAGGAGTGTGGTGGCTGAACAAACATAGGAGTGTCTAGGCAGAGGGGAGATTGGCCTTGCATAGGGAGGTGACTGCCTGTGCCCCATGATCCCATAAAGGCCTTGTCTCAGGGGCTAGGCCAAAAGGCCTGTGGTCTCAAGAGCTAGGGCCACAGCCCTGAAGGCCGAGTACCACGGTGCGCCGTAACTGATTGATGGCCAGGTTTCCTGGGGAGGCAGGTGCTGGAGGAGCTATGGAAGGGGCCCTGCTGGCACTATATCCCTTTACTTTGTCAAATGAGTTCCCTCTCAGAGGGAATTTGTGACTTGATTCTCACATCACGTTATTATGTGCATTCAACATTCCAGAATATAATTAGAGCAGGTAACTGTATAAGCTTATTTTGGCCATGTTCCTATGTTCTTATAGTTACAAAAGCCACCACAAAGCTAGCCCTCTTTTTACCAGATGTTTCAGACTTCCTTGACCACAACACCTACTAAGAAACAGATCCTCTCTATGACTGTATCAGGATATTTATGCACACACGTATATGTATAAGTGAAAGTTTTGAGAAATAATGGTTTTAGGTGCATGTACTCGAGTTTGTTCCCTTCTGTCCTGCTTTATGAAAAGGACTGGTAGCAGCTCACAACAGTGGTTTCATGGCCCTCTGTTGGCATAACTCACATTTTTTTTTTGCAAACACCATCCTAATGGCCTGGTAAGTGTGGTAAGGTCTTTGCATGTTGGATCCACACTTGGTGTTGACTTCCAATTTCACCCTCCTAATTGCAGGGCAGGTTGACCTAGCTGAGTGGCACCCAGCCAGGGAGCACTGTGGAGTTCCCACATTTCTCCCGGGCCACACCATCACAACACCTCTTAAT
>PISX010000271.1:0-120622 GCA_004024625.1 Mellivora capensis
CATTCCCACCAACAGTGTAGGAGGGTTCCCCTTTCTCCACATCCTCTCCAACACACGTTGTTTCCTGTCTTGCTGATTTTGGCCATTCTAACTGGTGTGAGGTGGTATCTCAATGTGGTTTTAATTTGAATCTCCCTGATGGCTAGTGATGATGAACATTTTTTCATGTGTCTGATAGCCATTTGTATGTCTTCATTGTGTTTTTGATTTTAGCCTTTCTGACCAGTGTGAGATGATATCTCATTGCAGTTTTGACTTACATTTCCCTGATGATGAATGATGTTGAACATCTTTTCATGTGTCTGTTGACCATCTGTATGTTTTCTTTGAAGAAATGTCTGTTCATGTCTTCTGCCCATTTTTAATGGGATTATTTGTTTTTTGGATATTGAATTGTATCAGTTCTTTATATATTTCGGATACTAACCCTTTATTAGATATGTCATTGGCAAATATCTTCTGTCATTTAGCAGGTCACCTTTTAGTTTAGTTGTTTCCTTTGCTGTGCAGAAATTTTCATTTTGATGTAGTTCCAATCATTTATTTTTGCTTTTATTTCCCTTGCCTCAAGAGACCAACCTACCTAGAAAAATACTGCTATGGCCGATGTCAGACAATTTCCTGTCTGTGGTCTCTTCTAGGATCTTCAGGTCTCACTTTAAATCTTTAATCCATTTTAAATTTATTTTTGTGTATGGTATAAGAAAGCAGTCCAGTTTCATTCTTTTGTATGTAGCTGTCCAGTTTTTCCAACACCATTTATTGAAGAGACGGTCTTTTTCCCATGGCATATTCTTTTCCTCCTTTGCTGGAGATTAATTGTCCATATACTTTTAGGCTTATTTCTAGGTTTTCTATTCAGTTCTATTGATCTAAATGTCTGTTTTTGTGCTAGTACCATAATGTTTTGATTACTACAGCTTTGTATTATAACTTGATGTTTGGAATTGTGATGCCTCCAGTTTTGTTTTTCTTTTTCAAGATGGCTTTGGCTACTTGGGGTCTTTTGCGGTTCCATACATATTTTAGGTTTTTTTATTCTAGTTCTGTGAAAAATGCTGTTGGCATTTTGATAGGTATTGCATTAAATGTGTAGATTCCTCTGGATAGTATAAACATTTTAACGTGGAATGTCTTTCTATTCCTTTGTGTCATCTTCAATTGCTTTCATCAGTGTTTTACAGTTTTCAGAGTACAGGTCTTTCATCTCTTTCATTAATTTTATTCCTCAATATTTTATTATTATTTGTACAGTTGTAAATGGGACTGTTTTCTTAATCTCTCTGCTACTTCATTATTAGTGTATAGAAAACTAAGAGATTTCTGTACATCGATTTGTACCCTGCAACTTCACTGGATTCATTTATCGGTTTCTAGTAGTTTTTGGTGGAATCTTCAGGGTTTTCTACATATAATATCCTATCATCTGAAAAGAGTGAAAATTTTACTTCTTCTTTACCCATTTGTATGACTTATTTCTTTTTGTCGTCTGATTGCTGTGACTAGGACGTCCAGTACTATATTGAGTAAAATTGATGAGATTGGACATCCTTATCTTGTTCCTGACCTTAGGAGAAAAGTTTGAGAAGAATAGGTATTAACTCTTCTTTAAATGTTTGGTAGAATTACCTGTGAAGCTGTCTGGTCCTGAACTTTTGTTGGGAGTTTGATTACTCTTTGAATTTCATTGCTGTTTGAATCTTACTGGTCTGTTCAAATTTCCCATTTCTTCCTGCTTCTGTTTTAGTAGGTTATATGTTTCTAGGAATTTATCCGTTTTTTCTAGGTTGTCCAATTTGTTGACATTTACATTTTCATAATACTCCCTTACAATTGTTTATACTTCTGTAACATTGTTTATTTCTCCTCTTTCATTTGTGATTTTGAGTCCTACCACTCTGTTCTCTTGCTCTCTTTCATGGTTTGCTGACTTTCTTTAGTGATAAACTTGGATTGTTTTCTTTTTATTCTTTGCATATCTATTGCAGGTTTTGTTTTGATCAATAATCTTACCAAGTTTTCACAATCCTCTGAGGCTCTTTAAACTGTTAACTCCATTTGACACAGGGAGGGACGAGCCTGGGAAGCACAGCTTCCCCACACAGCCAGCCTGAGTTGCTGAGTTTGTCCCACACAGCCACCCTGGGATACTGATTCTGTCTGATCTCAGGCCTCAGCCTGTCCTGTGCTACCTCTCACCCTCCTCCCTCAGCCCTGAGACTCCAAATATCTTTAAAGTATACTGAAGTAAACTGAGAGCATCTCTATCATCTTTGCTTCTACACAAAAGACTAAGTGAGATTGGGAATGTAACTGATGAGAAGTAATTTACCAGTTCCTTAGCTTACTAAAACAAACAAACAAGCAAACCAGTGAATGCAGGGGAATCAATCAGAATAGCCTCTTAGACTATTTGGTTCTAGTCTTGCAAGATGAACAGTTTTTGTCCTTTTGCTTTTCTTGACTCATTATGGTTCTATGAAGGAACTACAGGTCTTATTTTTATTCCCCTCATTGTAAAGATGTGAAAATAATATATTCACTCGCAGTAAAAAGCCAGGAAGAACGTCCCACCCTCAAGTATTCCCACCCTTGCTGTAGGCTTTGCCTCTCCACCCAGCAGGGGAGCCCCAGCATTTTATAATTACACACTAATGAAGAACAGAATCCTTCCTTGTTTTATTTTGCATTTCATTTCCAGAGTAATTTGATGTGTGTGTGGAGAAGGGCGGGTGTGAGGAAATGTAAACAGTGCTCGTTTATTACAGCTTTAATTTAGACCAGATCTCCCCCTAATCCAATTCTGAGTAGCACAGTTTATACCAGTGAGCAGTAAACACTAATAAAGATCAGCTGCCGGAAGGGGAGGGCCAAAAATCCTGCTGGTATGCCTGTTAGTGGGAAAAAAAAAAAAAAACAAGCAAAAAACTCTAATACATTCACAATTTGCTACCTAATTTTGACTTATGTATAGAAAGCATGACACAATTTTAGTTTTAAACTGTCTAGTTCTATGAGGTATGTTCTTTCAATAATCTCTTGACTACCTATCCTCAGACCCCACCTATGCCTTAGCCTTCACCTCGCCACTACCAAAACTATAAACCCTCTAAAATTTCAACTTCACTATCTGAATTTCTAGCTCCTCCCTCTGGTATCCTATATTATAGCTCTACTGCTGCTGTAGCAAATTATCACAAACTCTGCATCTTAAACAATGCAAATTTATTACCTTCAGTTCTGTGGCTCAGAAATCTGACGTGAATCTAACCAAGCTGAAATCAAGATATTGGCAGGACTGTGTTCCTTTCTGTGGGCTCTGTATAGGATTCATTTCCATTCCTTTTCTAGCTTCAGAAGGCCACCTGCATTCCTTGGCTTATGTCTCACTCTGCCACCTTCAAAACCAGCAAAAGCAAGTTGTGTCCTTAAATCATATCACCCTGACCATTTTCTATAGTCATGTCTTCCCTGACTCTTCTTCTACCATCCTCTTCTATTTTTAAGGATGCTGTGATTACATGGGGTCCACCTGGATAATCTTCCTATTTTAAGGTCATCTAATTACCAAGCTTAATTCCATCTGCAGGCTTAATTCCCCTTGCAATGTAACTTAACATAATCAGTTTCCAGGAATTAGGATGCAGACATCTTAGGTGGGAAGGGATGGGGGGGACATTATTCTGCTTACCACATGTCTCAACTCTAGTAATGCTTCCACCCCCAAGGACCTAAAATCCATTGTTTCTACAACTTAGAATTCTGTCACCTTTTTAATACCTTCGCTTCCTTCCTTACCCAGCTGGAATTCCATAATTAATTATTACAATTATGTCTTTCATACATCATCAACTCCCTGGTCCCCCTCTCCTATTTTGTTGTTCTTCCTTGGCAAAACCGCAAAGAGCTGGGTTGACTCCAATTCTCTGCCTGTTCTGCACCTGCATCCATGCCATTGAAACAAATAGAGCAAACACACTTCCAGACAGGACTGTAATGCTGCCCACCAAGTGTATATTTTCCTGGTCTTTTCATTCTCTCACTCTACTACATGACAATTTCACACCTTTTTGTCTTTCTTTGTTTGACTCCACATTTCCCATTCACACTTTCATCCAGTGATCTTTTTCACTGAGAAAAGAAAGCAACCAGAGAGACCTCCTGCAAATTCCCTGCATCACATCAACCAAGGGTCAAGCACAGGGTCCCATGTGAATTCTACCTTCCCTCCTAATACTATAAGACTTCTATCTAAGACCAGTACTTCTCTAAATTCCAATCTCTCTACTGGATTATTTCCATTAGCACAAAGTTATGCGTTATTTCTCTTTTCTCAAGAACAAACAACAAAACCTTCGCTTGATCCCCACTGACTTTTCTGGCTACAATCCCATTTCTCTGCTGCGAGTTAGAGCAAAACTCCTCAGAACAGTTACTTGTAGTTGCTGACTCCTAGTCCTTTCTTTCAGTTCTCTCTCAACCTTTTGCAGTCAAGCTTTGACCCCATCCCCCAAACCAAACTGTCTTTGTCAAAGTAACCAAATGACCAAAACTAAAGCGTCTAGAATCTCAACTTCACTATCTGAATTTCTAGCTTCTACTATTTGAGATAATTTGCTACAGCAGTAATAAAACAATACTATAGGATACTACCTCTAGTAGTATCAATATAAACTCAATATCTTAAACAATGCAAATTTATTACCTTACAGTTCTGTGGTTCAGAAATCTGACATGAATCTAACCAGGCTAAAATCAAGATATTGGCAGGATTATATTCCTTTCTGTGGGTTCTAGAAAGGATGATAAAACCAATGGTGTTCAGTCCTGGTCTTACTTTATGTACTGATTGCAGCATCATCCTCGTAACACTTTCCTCCCTTGACTTTCAGCACTCCCTTCCTGTGTCATGGGCCACTTTTTAGTCCCTTTTGCTGGTTTCTCTTGGATTCAAGTATGAGATCAGTCTTCGGTGCTCAGGTTTTCTTGATCTATAGTGTCTCCCCAATGAGCTCAACCATCTTTATGACTTAAAATCCATTTGATGATGACACTCAGATGTATATATCCAAACCCAACATTTCCCCATACTTCAGATTCCTATCCAGCCACTTAAGTGTCTGGTAGTCATCTCAAAACTCAACATGTTCAAAACTGGCTAGTGATCTTCTCTTTAAAACTTGACCTAGGGTGCCTGGGTGGCTCAGTGGGTTAAGCCTCTGCCTTCAGCTCAGGTCATGATCTCAGGGTCCTAGGATCGAGGGCCATATTGGGCTCTCTGCTCAGCAGGGAGCCTGCTTCTCCCCCCTCTCTGCCTGCCTCTCTGCCTACTTGTGACCTCTCTCTCTGTCAAATAAATAAGTAAAATATTAAACAACAACAACAACAAACCTGATCTACCCACACCTTCCATATTCAGTTTATGGTAGGTCTATCACCTTTTGTTTAGGTGAAAAACTTTGTAGTCATTCTTGATTCCCCTCTTTTCTTACCCATACTTACTCTACCTCAGAGTATCTCTAGACTCTGTCCATTTTTCACTATTCTCCTGGTCCAAGCCACCAACATGTGGCCTCAATTATTATAATAACTCCTTAACTGTTCTTCCTGATTCTAACCTGCCTGTTCCTACAGTCTATTACAACACAACAGCCAGAATAATCTTTATAAAATGTAAGTCAAATCTTGTTCTTAAATACTCACTGTTTTCACTTTTACTCAAAGCTGAAGCCCTTAAATGACATACATGGCCCTAGAAGTTTTAGCCCCCACTATCCTCTTAGTGCTCTTTTCAATACAATCACATGGGCCTTCTTGGACTTTTTTTCAAAGCACAGACACACTACCAACTGAGGGTTTCAGATTTGCTGTTTCCTCTGCCTGGACTACTCCTTCGCCCTCTCCTTCCACCCCATATAATCATGTAATTTACTCTCTTATTAAAGCCTCTTCACCAAAGAAATCTTCCTGGTCACCCAGTTCAAAATTGCATTCCTCATTATTTTCTATTCTATTTTCCTGCCCAATTTTCCTTCATAGGATTTACAGCCTTCAGAAAAAAAAACTGTAAAACATGTTTATTTTGTATATTATTTGTCTTCATTTACTGAAATGGAAGCACTGTATTGGCAGGGATTTTGTCTGTTTTGTTCGCCGCTGTATACCCAGAGCCTGGTGCATAATAGGTGCTCAGAAAGTATCGGTTGGATATGAATGAATGTGTGGTTCTTTTTGAAAAGATCATTTTCTGTCAAAAACTGGACTGTTAAAAAAATTTCAGGGAAGTTTAACTTATTAAACACCTACACACATTTCTCTATTTAAAAGACATTTTTCAAAGAAATTGTAGTAAACATTATTGATTGCCTACAGAAACTGTTCTCTTTTCCCTCCCTGTCTCTTGCGAATACAGCTCTGGTTTTTTCTGTACTTAGACAGTGTCCCTAGCTCCAGGAGTTTAATCACAATGAATCTAAGCCAGTTATGGCAATTCTAGAAATTCATTTTTTCAGTTGCTTAGCCCCCTTCAGGTGTTTATGTGGTCCTACTATACATGGGGAAGTCAGTTGAGGCACATCTGAGAAGCATTCTCCTCTCTGATAAAAAGAGAGCTTTGTCATCCCTTTCTTTCCTGCTTTGAATCCCCAAATGTTTAGGGATGTAATGTTTAGAGATGTGGCAGCAATTTGTGACCATGAGTTGATAAACTTAGGAAGCAGATCTTTATCCTTAAGGATGGCAGAGCAGAAAGAAAGAGTCTGAGTCTTTGATGATATTATCAAGTCTTTGGAACAAATCCTGGAGCTGCCTATTTTCAGACTTCTGTGTCCCAGCCTATACCCCCCTTTTCATTATTCTCTGATGATATATCTTTTTTTTTTTTTCCACCAGTATGTGTCACATAAACATTTGGCAAAAGGGTCCATCCATGGTACCTGTGAGGAAACTGTGGTAAAAACTATTTGCTGTTGAATCACTTTGCAAAAACAGTACAAAATGATTTTGTGTACAAGTTTACCCTGTTCAGGTGTCGGAGCACCTGACAATACCTTTGCTTTCACTTCTGCAGCCAAAAGGCCCATCAGGAGCTCTGAACTTTTCAGTTGCAGTTTTCTTCTGGATACTATACTTCTTTCCATCTGTGGGATAATGGGCTGGACAAGGGAAGTGGATACCCACTAGGGACAAGTGTATGGGGGAGGCCCACCACAAAAAGGAGCCCCAAACATGGCAATGCTACTTTGCCATATTGTCTGGAACTAGCCTTACCTGAAGCCCACATTTCAGATGTCCAGCTTTAAAACTGAGTTTTACTAAAGTCCATCTTAAATGAGTGCTGAAAAACTGCAACTGACAGGTAAACCTTAAAGTATGTTTTTTTTAAATGCTCATTTGCAGAACTGACCAAAAACAACAACAACAATGAAGATTAAAAGATTAAATAGTACCCTAGCATTATTCTTGATAATATATTCATATTGTAGAGTACTGTTTTGTAAAGTGATTCAACACTGAGTTTGTATGAATGAGCGTTGATTCTTCTGATTTTCATGGTGTAAACATCATGTGGAAGCAGCAATGACATGAATATCACACCTTCCTTTCTGTTACCACCACCCACTGGATTGCAAAACCAGGCATCTGCCTCCATAGCTCCTTCTCATGCATCTCATCCTGAAGTCAGTGCACAGTTGTACCCAACCTACTTCCTAATGACTCACTTTACAGCACCTCCACTGCTACGATTCTTGTCAGGACCTTCATCCTTTCTCTTCCGAACTCTCCTGGCCTGTCCCACAGCCCCCTGCCTGCCCTCCCCACCCCCTACTTACTTCCTTCTAATCCATTCCCGACATGGCAGCCAGAGGGATCTTTTAAAATTATAAATCAGATTGTGCCACATCTTGACTTTCAGACTTTCATGACTCTGCCCGAGGAGTAAAAGCCAAGCTCCTTACCTGGCCTCCAAACCCTGAAGCAGTCTGATCCCTTTCCTCCCATGCAGCCTCATCACCCTCCCCTCTCCTCCTTGCTCACCATACTCCAGCTACTGTGGCATTCTTGCGGCTTTGTGAATGGATCAAGCTCTTTTCTGTCCCTGCTTGGAACTCTCTTCCATTTACTTCTCACCAGAGTCATCACCCCCACAGGAAAGCCATCCCTGCCATCCCTGCTGTATATATTTGGCCTCTCCTAGGACTCCCATACTGTTTCTTCATACAACTTGGACCATGTGATTATTTGTGCCATGTGTTTCTCCTACTGCACTCTAAACTCCATGGGGGCAGAGATCTTGTCTCTCTGGTTGACCACCGGATCTCCAACACCAGACACAGTGCCAGGTTTATAACACTTATTTAAAAAATGAATAGATTTGATTTTATCGTAGCTCAGTCTTACTCTCACCAGTTTTTCAAGGGGAATTTCATACCCAGAAAATAAAGGGTTTGATCTTAGATGTTGACAATTTCTATTTCTATAAAATACTGCATTCTATTAGTTTCCTGGAACTAGAGATGAGATGAACAGCAGATTGTTTTCACTGGGTCAAATGTACAACACACTTCTTACAAATCACTTTGAAAAAATACATATGTTGGAAGATTTTAAGAACAGAGCCTGTAGCTATTACCTCTAGGCTTAGATTCTCAACAAAACAATAAAACCCCCAGTGGTTCTGAATGCCGCTGAGACTTTCCACAGCTCTGCCTTAGCTCCAGCTCCTTGGAAGCGCCAGCAGTGGAAGGTCAGAGTTACACTAGATTCTACACCAAGCACACTTCATGTAGATCTGATTGCCCCTCTTCCCAGGCAGCATTAACTCACCGGGGAGGCAGGGGGGTGTAGGAAGTTGTTGGTGTAAGGGATGAGGAAAAGGAGTGAAGTGGTCCCAGAGATTCAGGAAGACACAACCAATTCTAAGGGCGATGTCACTCAGGATTTGATCAGTGAAGCAGGAGAGTTATACACTAGGAGATAAACCATCTGGAGAGATATACAACAAGGAATTTATTTTGGGATTTCACCTTTTACGATAATGGGATTTGGTTATATAGTCTCTGTAAGACACTCTGTCATGTTAGAGCCTGAAGTCATCTGCAGGTAGTGGAAAAGAGAAGATAGATATAAAGTAGCAGTTCTCAATCACAGCCAACTTTGACCCATCCCCTTCTCACCTGACTTCACCTCCACCCTGGGGACATTTAACGGTGTCTGGAGACATTTGGGGTTGTTACAGCTGTAGGATGGGGTACTGGCATCCAGTGGATAGAGGCCAGGGATGTTGCTACACACCCTACAATGCACAGGACAGTTCCCCACAATAAAGAATTATCTGACTCAAATGTAAATAGGACTAAGGTTTAGAAACTCTGACGTAAAGTGAAGAACAAACTGAAACCTGCGAGTGTAGCCCAGAGCCAATGAAGATGGCTTAGTACCAATGTGTCTTATTGCTTTGAACTTCAGGAATGCAGGGTATCCTGCAGTAGCTGGTGCCTTTTATCACAGAGCTAGCCGTGGGCTTGGCTTATGCATTAGGAAAGCCAAGAAAGGACCCAGGGGCAGGTGAAAAAGCTGCAGGCCCAGCTGCCACACCAATGAAGTGGACCAGCAGGTAGCAAAAAGGCATGAGCTACAACATCACCTGGTGCCTCTGCACTGAGTACCTGTACACTCTCCCAACTCTACCCCCACACATAAAACCAATAGGGCTACTGCTCCCAAATTGTGGGCAAAATGTGTCTTGTGGCCCACCTTCAACACACAGAGAAGAAAATTCTGGAAAATATAACTCAACATTGTCAAGTTGACACTTTATAAAGCCACCACAGGATATACATAGAAGAGTAGTATATTAGCGTTCTCCAAAGAAACAGAACCAGTAAGATAGATGGATATGATAGATGGATAGACAGATTGACTGACTTCTTATAAGGAATTGGTTCATGCAGTTATAGAAGATGACAAGTCCCAAGATTTGTAGTCAGCAAACTGGAGACCCAGTAGAGCTGATGGTGTGAGTTCCAGACTGAAAGCCAGCAGGCTCGTGACCTGAGAAAAACTGATGCTTCAATCCAAGTCTTCAGGCATGATTAGACCACTGTCCCAGTTCAGAGGCAGTCAGGCAGAAACATTCTCTCTTATTCAGCCTTTTTATTCTATTTAGGACTTCAACTGATGGGATGAGGCCTATCCACATTAGGGAAGGCAACCTACTATACTCACATGTTAATATTATCAAGAAATATCCTTACAGACACACCCAGAATAATATTTGACCAAATATCTGGGTACCCTGTGGCCCAGCCAAGTTGAAAAGTAAAATTAGCTTAAAGCATTTCCTAAATTGTGCATTAGTACCTATAGGGAGCTGGAATAGGGACCCTCTCTCTTCAGGCCTCCATAGAACCTTGAATTTTCTCTCTTATTTGGAGTTACACTGTTCACCAGACTTCCAAGAAAGATTCTGGTTCTCCTATGTCAACATCTTCTTAAACCTTCCTGGAATATTCCAGAAATAACCTCTTGGAAGGTTGTGTTAAAGTAAAAAACAAATTTGTCTTTTCTCTTTTTAGGAATAAAGTAAGTAGAGAAAAAACATTAAGAATTAATCTTTAAGAATAATCAACCCTTCAAGATAATTTTTCACATTCAAAACATAACAGTTAAGCAGGAAAATAATAAATCCTAAAATCTGAAGAAGCAGGAATATACAGGAGGGAAAAGAGCAAAGGACAACCTGTGGTTCTACTCTAATTACAAAAGATATCACTGTATTCAGCCAGAGGTAAAAAGCTTATGGAGGTGAAGCTCCCCAAGAAAATAAAATCATTGCTTCCCTGCTTTTTATGAAGGAGAAAAACAAGAAAGTTTGGAACTTCACTGGTCAACAAGAAAAGCCATATTATATCAAAGAGGTTTTTAAAAATTATATTACACTCAATAGGCCAAATAAAGAAGCAAACCCTCAGTTTCTGTAAATTTCATTTCTTCATGACACTAATAATTTCTGAAGTTATTATGCACCTTAAAACATAAAGGTTTTGGCAGCTCCCTAGTTTTCGACTGGTATCTACCCAGCATGTTATCTAGCATCTGTGAAAGAATTAGCACCAGAGAAGAAATGTTCTCAAATCCATTTTCCACAAGAGTCAGGTAAATGAATAGAATACCACAGTCTCCATTTTAGGGTTATCTGTCTTAAGTGGTACCCAATAAAATAGATGAAAGTCCTGACTGAATTAGTTTCAAAATAACGTGAAATGTCTCTGGTTTTAGGGGAAGAAAAAGTTCCAGATTTGAATTTGAAAAAAATAGGGATTTAATTTCTGTCTCTGCCACTTATGAACTACATGCTCTTAAAAGGGAGAAGGAGGAGTGCTATGGATTGGACTGTGCCCCCCCCATCAAATTCATATGTTGAAGCCCTAACCCCCAGTGTGATGGCATTTGGAGATGGGGCCTTTTGGAGGTGATTAGATTTAGATGAGGTCATGAAGGTGGAATCCTTATGATAGGATTACCGCCCTAATATGAAGAGACACCAAAGAGTTTGCTCTAGCTCCCTTCCTCCTTCCTCTCTCCCCCTTCCCTTCCTCCTTTTTAATTGAACTATAATTGGCATCTTCTTTCTCTCTCTCTCTCTCTCTCTCTCTCTGCCACATGAGAACATGGCAAGAAGCAGACTGCCTGCAAGTTTAGAAGGGAGAGTCTCAATCATGCTGGCACCCTGACCCTGGACATATAGTCTCCAGAGCTGTGAGAGAATAAATTTCTATTGTTTAAACCATCTAGTCTCTAGAATTTGTTATGACAGCCCAAGCTGATTGATATAGGGAGTCATTCAACTTTTCTGAGCTTCAGAATCACATTTATAAAATGAAGATAATGATACCTAAGCCATAGGGTTATTAGAAATTCTGTGAAATATTATGAGAGCTTTTAATAAACTGCAGAGAACAGTACAAATGTATGGTCTTGTTCCATGATTACTTATGTAATACTAACATTTTGTAGAGTACAGTTTATTACATACTTTTAAACATTTAATTTGATGGTTAAAATAACTGTATTAGGTATACAAAACAGATGATATGCTTATATTGTTGTTGAAGAATCCGGAAGCCACAGCTTCCAGAAGACACAGAAAACCAAGTCTTCTGACACCAAATCTAGCAGTATTCCCACTCTGCTCTTACAAAGTATGCTGTTCAGCTTCAACAAGACCCCCAAATGGTGTGATGAAGGCTCAGTCAATAATACAGCTCCACACAAACATAAGACCTTTCCTCCCTAGCTCTTGCCCACTGGTGTAAGTGCTACACCATCTCCTTCCACTTAGTGTTCACTCGGTCCGGTGGGATTTATTTGCTTCTGGCACAAGTTAGAAGTTAGAAGTGTGAGCATCAGAATAAGAAAGAAGGTGAGAGACGATCCACTAATGACTGTAAGAGTTACCACCAATCTGGAAATTTGATTTCAGCCCACATCTATTCTTTCTACTATACCAGACCACCTCGCTAGGATAACCTCAACTATCAGAGGAAATCCGTACATGTCCATTGGACAAATGGGTAGGCCATAGTTTTGCCTTCTCAACCCTCTCTACATAGCTTGGCTTAGTTTGAACTGAAAGGAAGAAAGAGAGAGAGAGAGAGAGAGAGAGGAAGAAAGAAAGAAAGAAAGAAAGAAAGAAAGAAAGAAAGAAAGAAAGAAAGAAAGAAAAGAAGAGAAAGAAAGGGGAGAAAGGAAAGGAAAGAGGGAGGGAAGGAAGGAAGGAAGAAAAAGAGATTAGAGCTAGTTTAGTGGTTTTTGCAAATGATTATTGTTTCCATGGCAAATACAGTGTTAAGCTGACCAATGCACCATGATGAATTGAGGTCAGAAAGGACTTGCATTTTACCACACTAAGTCATAATCATCTTTTGAAAGTGAGTCGTCCATTTTTTTTCTATACACTTATTAAATATCTTTAGCCTCTAGAAACATTTTATAGTTTGTTGATTTCTTTATCTTCCCTTTTCAAAATACCAGATGGTTTTTATTGTAGTGGGAGGAAAAGGTTAAAAGAAGTAGACAGGTGAGTCCAAAGACCATGTTTCCCAAACACACGTTGCAATGTGGAGAAAACACAACTTTTTGTCCTAAGAGTCATGGGAAATAGAAAAATAGATAATAGCTAGATAAGGATTACCTCGTGGAGTAAAATATGGTCATGGTATAAAGGAAAGAGTTGCTTTTTCTCTGTTTAAATAAAAAAGGAATAGATTCTAAAACTGTATTGTGGTCATGCCACACAGCTTTATACATTTGCTAAAAGTCTTTAAATTGTACCTTTACAGAGTGTGGATTTTATGGCATTAAACTTTCTTTCATTAAAGCCACAGAAAAATAATAACCAATAAGAGGGCGGGAGGTATGGATGAAATAAATTTGACAGCGTATCGATAATTGTTGAAGCTGGGTAATGGGGTTTGTTATGCCTTCTACTTTTGTATATGTTAGAAATTTTTCATATTAATAAGTTTTTTAAAAACTTGGAGTAGAGAGGCACCTGGGTGGCTTAGTTGGTTAGGTGTCTGACTCTTGGTCTCAGCTCAAGTCTTGATCTCCATGCCATGGGTTCAAGCCCCGTATTGAGCTCCATGCTGGGTGTGGAGCCTACTTTAAAGGGAAAAAGGGGGGAATGGAGTAGAGCAAAGGAGATACTGTAGCTTTGGTTCTCCCCATTAAACCTTAGATGAAATGGTATTTTGCCACTATTCCACATTGTTCCATGCCATTAATAACTATGATGATAATTACAATAATAAAGATAGTAGGTGTCATTAATTGTGCTCTTAATATGTGCCAGGCATTGTGCTAAGGCTTTGTAAATGTCCTATCTTTACAAGATCCCAATGACAGAGACACTGTTTTTGCTCACATTTTACAGATGATGAAACTGAGTTCCAAAAAGCCTAAGAAACGCTTAAAGCCAAATGACAGTATGAAACTGCAGAGGAAGAAAACTCTATTTTTTTCCTTCTACCCTTTCAGTTCTCAACTGGGTCTCTGTAACAAAAAGAAAGACAGATTAAAAAAAGAAAAGCATACACATTTATTTAAGTTTTAAGTTACACATGAGCCTTCTTAAGGAAATGAGGAAATAAAGATATGGTTAAACCTGAGGGCCTTTAAGCTAGGTTGAACGAGGAATGGAAAATTGTGAGGAAATGGGGTAGGACAAGACTGTGAGCTAAGCGTTGTAAACTGGGGGGAACGTAGACATGTTTGTTTAGCTTCTTCTGGGCGTGCCTCTGTCTTGGAGATAAGGATGCTCCTTTCTTCCAGGTATAGAGAAGGCACCTCTTACATTAGGATCTTATAATCTGTTTCAGGGGAAGGTCAAAGCATTCTTTCACTTGCCATTTCTCATATTCCTTCAGTTTAAAATATTAAATACACAAATACTGTATTTTGGGGAGAGCTGTCCTGAAACCTATCAGAATCATGTGGTAAGTGCTGCGCTAGAGAAAGAGAAACCATCAGTGTGCTTTGAGAGCACGAGGGGACTGGCAGTTACTTTTGCAGTCAAATGCTCTACCACTGAGCTATACACCCACGCCTGTGACAGTTACTTTTGAAGGGTGGTAGGGTGGGGACAGGGATTTCAGAAGGCATTCAAAAGGGGAGAGAAATTCAGGTTGGGAACTGAGAAACAAGTAAAAAGAAGAGAGAGTACGAGATACTTTCAATCACAGAGAACATCAAGTGCACATGTCCCAGGCAGCCACAGGTGCGAGAGGTGGGGAGTAGCTTACACCAGGGATGGGACAGAGAGGAAAGGCAGGTGGGGCTCAGGAGACCCATGATGGTCTCTAACCAACGGGTGCCAGTCCTGTGGGCACAGGTCTGACGATGGGCCGGCAGAAGACCTGAAGTGACGGTCAATGACTTCAGCTTGTCTTCTACTTAAGGAGGTCCTGATATATCTCCCACATAAGATTATCCAAGAATGCCGGAGCAAGAATGAGAATGAGTCAACATACATAAAATGCTTAACCCAGCCCACTCGATAGTCTCTGTGGCACACAGAGCCAGAAAGAACCACCCAGCTGTAATAGAACAAAAACACAGGTGTTTTTTTCAAGTAAACAACCTCACTTCACCTCACCTGAACTCACATTACATATTTCATTTTGTCTTGCTCACCAGAAATTGATCCAGGAATGCAGGAATTTACTGATAAGATGTTTCAGTTGGAAGGAAAGCTGAACTGCATACTCTCGTCCTTTTTTATTTTATTTTTTTTAAACATGAGGGCCATTTCTTAAGGGGAAACTCAACCTGTCTATGAATTCATGCCCAAAGGGGTAAGAAAAATGTTGAAGTTTAGAGTTTCTGCATCAATTTCAAAAATCAATGTCCTAGCCCAGATATTAGAGTCCAAATATTTTTCAGTTCCCAATTTCTCACTTCTTTGAGCTAAAGGGAGGTCAACAGTTTAAATCAGGGATTCTCATAAAAACACTCAATGTGTACTTTTTATGTGGGTTTAAAGTAGGGGACTAGAAAATACTGTACATCTTCACTCTGTATATGATAAAATACCATTATTAACATTGCCAAGTAATCCCTTTTGCCCTGAGATATCATAATGAATTATGCTCACCTAATGACCTGGTTTGAAATTCTTTATTCCCAAGTGCACAAGTGACAATAAATGCACTCTGCTAATTAATCCTGGTGTCTTGTCTGAGAAGAGATTTAGAATAATTAGAGGAACTGAAATTTTCCTGTGAGTGAATTCAGAGCAGACCACAGGAAGACCCTTCTGTTTCCATTGCTGCTGCTCTGTTAATCTCCAAGAGAAAAGGCAAGGAGCTGATGTGTCCTAGTCTGAAGAACACCTCAGGGGGCAGGGCAACTCAGGACTGAGCAGAACCTGTGCCTGAGGCCCCTTCAAGCTGGTTTCTCCCAGTGCTGAAATCCCTCCAGAGTGTAAGCAAGACCACCACGATGAAACAGTCCCTTGGAGGTATGGGAGTGATGTCCTTTCCTCAGACATTAGTTTCATCCTCAACCACTTCACTGCCCATGAAGTGAAGGAAGAAATTTCTCATTTTCCTCCCCCTTAACTATCCAAATAATTATTCTGGCCTCGGAAATACCCTGTGGATTGTGACTCTTACAGACACTGGGCTTTCTCCCTGCCTTGAGGTAAAATGTCCGGTGGGAGTCCAGTGGCAGTGCCAAGAGAGAATTCATCAGACTTCCTTTACAGGCACCCACTGCCAACTAAACCTAAGCCTAAGGCAGGTCTTTCTAAGTTCTCAGAAGCTGCCTGTGTCACTCAACTTAGGGGACTGCAGGGGCCCCTTTTGCCAATGGCTGCTCAGTAATGATGGAGTTTAGGTGGCTAGCCATTCTTCTTCTTGGAAAAAGTGGCCCCAAACATGTTACTCTACACCCTACTGTACGAAAGGTCCATTTTTCTTGGGGAAAAAAAATCCAGCTCTTAGCATGATACCCCATGTCGTCCTAAGAATCTTGAAATTTGAGATTTTAAAAGGCTCTTTCAAGATTATCTCATCTAAGCATGCCATCTTACAGATGAGGAAACTGAGGCTTGGTAGGCTACATGACTTATGTAAAGCCCTCTAACTAATCAGTATCCCCTAGAACTGGAGCAGAAATCTCCAGGTGCTAGTCCAGTCCTTCTGGAGTTCAAGATAATAGGCTGGCAAGACGCAGAGACATAAGATTAACACAGCTTATTTTTCCTGAGCAATTTTCATGCAGTAATAATCTAGGAAACACTGTTTTATACTAGAATAAACAGATTAATTTTTTTATTAAAACAAAGATTTTCAAGGACGTTTCAAGCTTATGGTAGTGTTTAGAGCTGTGTTCCCAAGCCATAAACAGTATAGCTATGCTGTCAGTATGGTAGCCACTAGCCATGTGGGGCTACTGATCTCTTGAAATATGGCTAGCACAAGTCGAGATATACTAGAAGAATAAAATGCACACCTGAACTAAAAGACTTAGCTCCAAAAAACAAAAGAATAAAACTTCTCAATAATTTCTTATGATTACATGTTGAAATAATATTTAGATACATTGGTTAAAATAAAATACACTATTAAAATTGATTTTATAGGTCTTGGATATCAGCCCTTTGTCTGTAGTGTCATTTGCAAATATCTTCTCCCATTCTGTGGGTTGCCTCTTTGTTTTGTTAACTGTTTTCTTTGCTGTGTAGAAGCTTTTTATCCTGATGAACTCCCAAAAGTTGATTTTCGCTTTTGTTTCCCTTGCCTTTGGAGACATCTCTTCAAAGTTGCTGTCTCCAATGTTGAAGAGGTTACTGCCTGTGATATCCTTTAGGACTTTGATGGATTCCTGTCTCACACTGAGGTCTTTCATCCATTTAGAGTTTATCTTTGTGTAAACAGGTGTAAGAGAATGGTTGAGTTTCATTCTTCTGTATATAGCTGGCCAATTTTCCCAGTGCCATTTATTGAAAAGACTGTCTTTTTTCCATTGGATATTACATTCGGTATTTCGAAGATTATTTGGCCATAGTGTTGAAAGTCCATATCTGGGCTCTCTATTCCGTTCCGTTGGTCTATGTGTCTGTTTTTGTGCTAGTACCATGCTGTCTTGGTGATCAAAGCTTTGTAATACAGTTTGAAATCAGGCAACATGATGCCCCCATCTTTGTTTTTCTTTTCCAACATTTCCTTGGGGATTCAGGGTCTTTTCTGGTTCCATACAAATTTTAGGATTGTTTGTTCCAGCACTTTGAAAAATGCCGTTGGTATTTTGATAGGATGGAGTTGAAAGTATAGATTGCTTACTGGGCAGCATAGACATTTTAACAATGTTTATTTTTCTGATCCATGAGCTTCTCAAACTCAACATCCAAAAAACAAATATTCAAGTCAAAAAATGGGCAGGAGACATAAGCACTTTTCCAAAGAAGACATACAAATGGCTAACAGACACATGAAAAAATGTTCATCATCATTAGCCATCAGGGAAATTCAAATCAAAACCACATTGAGATACCACCTTACACCAGTTAGAATGGCAAAAATTGACAAGGCAAGAAACAACAAGTGTTGGAGAGGTTGTGGAGAAAGGGGAACCCTCTTACATTGTTGGTGGGAATGCAAGTTGGTGCAGCCACTTTGGAAAACAGCATGGATTTTCTCAAGAAGTTAAAAATAGAGCTACTGTATGACCCAGCAATTGCATTACTGGGTATTTACCCCAAAGATACAGATGTGGTGAAAAGAAGGTCCATATGCACCCCAATGTTCACAGCAACAATGTCCACAATAGCCAAACTGTGGAAAGAACCAAGATGCCCATCAACAGACGAATGGATAAAGAAGATATGGTCCATATACATAATGAAATATTACTCAGCCATCAGAAAGGATGAACACCCAACATTTGCATTAACATGGATGGAACTCGAGGAGATTAGGTTAAGTGAAATAAGTCAAGCACAGAAAGCCAATTATTATATGGTTTCACTTATTTGTGGAACATAAGGAATAGCATGAAGGACATTAGGAGAAGGAAGATAAAAATGAAGCAGGGGAAATTAGAGGGGGAGATGAACCACAAGAGACTGTGGACTCTGGGAAAGAAACTGAGGGTTTTAGAAGAAAGGGGGATAGGCGGATGGGTGAGCCTGGTGATGGGTATTGAGGAGGACATGGATTGCATGGAGCACTGGGTGTTATATGCAAACAGTGAATCATGGAACACTACATCAAAAACTAATGATGTACTGTATGTTGACTAACATAACATAATTTAAAAAATAAATAGATAATAAAAAATAAAATTAATTTTGCCTGCTTTTTTTTTTTTTCTAATATTGCTACTAGTAAATTGGAAATTACATTTGGGGCTTGCATTATACTTCTATTGGACAGTGAGTGGACCAAAGGGTAGATATTAGGGCTGGTCAGTAGTTGAGTTCTCTTCCTTCCAGGGACAAGGTAGGATTGTAGGTCTCTGCCCCCTTGGAAATTATGTGTGGCCATGTAATTTACTTTGACCAATGAAACATGCATGAAAGAGACAGGTGTTCTTCTGTGCAGCGCATTTAATTGCCCATGCAGGACATTGCAGTGCCCTCCAAGGAAATTGCAGATATGGAGACTGAACCCCTGCCATGCTGACTGCCAGCTGAGGCTCTTGCTGACTCACCCAAGATATGGAATGTGAGCTCAAAATAGACTTAAAAAAAAAAAAAGCAGTAGAGATTTGGGGATTGTTCATTGCTGTAGCATAACCTATTTCTAAATATAGCTTTCTGGTGTGAAGGTGGGTAGAGAAGGATGTCACTGCAGCATGGCCCAAACTTGCTTAACTGAAGAACACTTTTGAAAGTCTAACTTACTGACTGGATAGTAATCAGAGCTCATGAGATAATGCATCCTTAGATTATATTAGTAAAGACAGAAAAAACAGATCACACAGATCAATTAATTGAGCCAATGATCGAAATCTGATTTCCATGTCTTATTATTCTTAGAATAAAACAAAAAATAAGTCATTTTTATGTTAAAAATAAACAAATCAAGATCATTTCTTTTACTTTTCAAAGTTTTGTTTCATCCAGATTTTCTTATGTGGTTTCTTATGTGACTTTTTAAAATTTGTCAGCGCCATCAGAAACAATGTTGCTGATCAAGGGCAGCATGTAGTCTATTCCTAAATTTTGTTCTTAATACACTATAATCTGAAAAATTCACATTTTCCAGAAAATTAAGAACAATATGATCAGTGTGATTTGCTATATTTGGGGACTACTGAAGCAGGGCTCTCCAAACTTCAATTATTTCATCCTGAATAGCTCACTTCCTTCTTTTTGTAGAAAACAAAGTCTGTGATTTTTCATTTTCACTTTGAAGCATATTACTTTTTGCTTATTTTAGACTAACACAGTTTCCAAGCTATCAAGATTGCTTTATGTTTTAAACTGTCTTTTTTCAATTTCAGATCTACAATTTCAGATCTACAAATTTCAGATCTACATTCAGATCTACATTCAGATCTACAAATATTTTTATACACAATCAAAACTAAATATTAATTTTTATCAAGATATGTCACAGCCTCTTAAAGTGGCTTTTAGTATATTCACAAGTCATACAGTCATCACCACTAATTTCAGGACATTTTCATCAACCCACAAAGAAGCGCTATCCCCATTACGCACCATTAGCCACTTCCCTCAACTTCTCTCCTCCTGACAATCACTAATCTACTTTGTCTCTATGGGTTTGCCTTTTCTGGACATTTCTTATAAGTGGAATTTAAATAAGATATGGTCTTTTATGTCTAGTTTGTTCACTTACCATGTTTTCAAAGGTTCAACCATGCTATAGTATGAATCAGTACTTCATTCCTTCTTTTGGTTCAGTCATATTCCATTATATGGAGAGTATGCCAAAATGTGTTTATCCATTCATAAGGTGATGGACATTTGTGTTGTTTCCACCTTTGGCAATTATGAATAATACTGCTATGAACATTCATACCAGCTTTTATGTAAAAATATGCTTTCAATTCTCTTGGGTCAAATTAAGATTTTGAGACAAAGAGTAATTTTTAAGACAAAATACATAACACAGACTTGGGTAAATTCTGCCCTTGCAGCAAAGTGCAGATTAAATATTCTCATCTGCACATGAGCACCAAGTATTTCTGAGGAATAAGGGTATGCTGGGAGATTTCCAACTGCCCTTTCTGGTCCCATCCTGGTTGAGGCAGAAAATTTCGCTTGAAGCCCCCATCATCACCTTACCCCACTCTCTAATCCAAGGGGTTCCTGAGCATCTAGGCTGTTATCTACTTGCGATGAGTCATACGGGGACCCTGAACAAAATCTCAGAGCACAGATGGCCATCACTCCTGCTAGATGATTGGGAAGCACTGTGCTGGTGACTGTCTATCAGCAGTCCTCTCTGGACCACAACGGTGAGTACAGATAAGCCTGTGCTTGACTTCTGGAAGGCCTCCTGGGACTGAAAGCATGTGTTGATTCTGCTGGGGGCTTATGGGCTCGCTTGTAAGCTGCACCCCTTTCAAATGGTTCCTTCCAATCCTTCTCAATACATTTCTCCCCATCCCATTTATCTAGTCTGCCTTTCACTACCTCTACCATTGTCTACCTTTCACCAACATATTTTGAATTCAAGACTCAAACATACTGCCTTTATTTTCTTGTCCTCAGTATCTCTGTCCACCCAGAAGAGAAGGTAATTCATGTCTGACTGCCTGGGTTAGGAGAAGAGGCAAAAGACGCAAGTAAAGGAATTTGATTTTAAAACACAATTTTAGAATGGAAAGAAGAATGTGAGAAGAGCATCAGTTGATTATTCTCAATATTATCCCTCAAGAACAGTGTTCTCAATAATGTTGTACCATTTCTTAATGATAAACTATCCCATGAGACTATAGGTTTGATATTTTTCTTAGCTATTTAAAAAGAAAGAAATTCATCAGTGTCAGTTTCCTCCCACCAAATCCTAAAGATGCCCTGTGCAAACTTAATCCTCTGTAGGACCCAGTTTTGGGAATGAGGCACCCCAAAACATGTAGCCACAAAATGTCTTTTTTGAGCTTTGTATCATTAAATGCCCTCAATTTGTCCCAGTGGAGGAGTCAGCATAGCTGTTTCAAGAAACAAAGGACTCCAAACTTGAATTGGCTTATAATAACAAGGGTGTATTTCTTACATAGCTATGTGCTCATGGAGGTCTGCCGTCACTCTGTTCCATGTCATTTTCACTCCAGGATCCCCAAGGACAGATCAGCCATCATAGGGAACATTGCCAGCTGGAGCTAAAAGAGCAGTGTAAACCACACACTGCCTCTATGCCTTGCCTAAAAGTGACACACATCACTTCCTCCACATTTTACTGACCAAAGCAAATCACTCAGCTATGCAAAAAGTCATAAGGTGGGGATGTATAATCCTCTCAAAGGGAGGAGCATGATAGTGAGGAGACGTGAATTTGAGTGAATAGTAAATAAGTCAGCTACAGTACCAGAATCAGCAAGACCCACAAATCTTTGGAACTTTGTGTGGGATCTGTCACCAAGCCATGGTTTCTCTTTCCCTCAGCGAGTTCTTCTTTGAGATCATATGGGTCCTTTTATACTGGACCACATCTCCTGGTCAGAGCCCTCTCATTCTATCCCATCTTTCCCTAACTTTGCATCTCAGAAAGTAGGGATTAAGTTCTCAGACACCTCCCTCTGAGAAGGCCCTTGGTCCTTATGCAAATTGGCTTCCCTCCTCTTTAGCAGTGGGCACAGCATTCTGTTGACTGGATATTCTACTCTATACTCAGAGGCAATGTCAAGGGCAGGAAAGCCATCTCAACAATTGGCTACATAGCTAGCTCTGATCCCAGGCTGGGTCTGGGAGAACTCCAAAGTTTGAGCCACTGTTTTTCCCTGTTCATAATTTCCTCTATATGACTTTGACCAGTTCTAAGATAAATGCCATATCTTGGATGTAAAACCACATGATCAATTAACTCATGTCAACAGGAGAAGTAATAAGTTGACAGCATTCAAGAAGTTCTCTCAAACATACATGCTTGTATTTATATATTTATTCTAAATCTAAAACCCTTCCCTTCTTTGGTCACTATATCAATTAAGATTGTATTTGCCTGCAAATAACAGAAAACCCCCAAAATGACTTAAATAACTAGGTATTTAAGGGAGTATGTTCTTTTTCATGTAGCATGATGTTCTAAGCTAAGCAAAGCTAGTACCGAAGCCCAGTGATGTTATCAAAAGATCCAGCTCTTTCTCCTTTTCTACTCCCCCATCTTAATGCAATGACTTTCACATCCATGTTTGTCAGTTCATCGTTCTCCAATGGTTGCTGCCCCTCCAAGCTTCATGACCATGTTCAAAAGAAAAGAGCAAGGGACAGTGGGCAAGGGGCTTTCTCTTCAGGAGGCCTGGCCTTTTATCCAGGAAGTGACACACTAAGGGCTCCCCCTTATGGACTTCTGCCTGTATCTCATTAATCTGAAGTGTGTCATTTGGTCCCTAACTAAAACAGAGACTGAAAAAGAAAATTTCAGCTTTTAGAGCCTCTGTAGTTGAGACAGATAAGGGAAAAGAAGACTGGAGGTCGAGTTAGGGTCAGGCAGCCTACAACATCTGCCACAATCCATCTTTTGTGAAATTTTGCCCACTATCTCAGTCTGGTCTGTATGATTCCCCTAGCGCCACCTACTTCTGTGCCCAAATTAAGCATTTATATGCCCTACATGATTATACTCTTGGGAGTGATTGGTGTTCCAAGCTTCCTTGTTTGATACCTCTGCAGTCCTTCCTTGGTAAACACCCTGAAGCAGTTGGTTTTCACCTAGTGTGTAGAAGTCATATTATTCTTGGGTGATCAAAATTATTGAAATAACTACATGTTTGTTTCCTGTTCTATCTCAGAGACACCAGTTGGTACAAATCTGACCTGATTTTGCACCATCCTTGTATTTTTAATTCTATTCTTGGTTTAAGCCTAGTTTTCCTCATACAGAGATAAATTTCCAAAATACTAATTGTACCTCATCACATTTAAATATTCTGTTTTATCCTCACTATTTCACTTCCTAACATGTACCAATATAGCCCATGTGAAGACCTGATATTAACAAGGCATAGAAAACTTCTATTGTACTCTTCCTTCAGAGAAGTGGGTATGTCTAGTTAGATAATAAGAAAGACCATTTTAAGTGATTCTTCCCTGAATTTAAAAAAAAAAGTGTTACATAGTAATTTGTTCTGTCTTACTTAGTAGAGTATTCCAGTTACAAATAGTATAACAATTAGTTGTAAAAAGAGCAGCACAGGGGCGCCTGGGTGGCTCAGTAGGTTAAAGCCTCTGCCTTCGGCTCAGGTCATGATCCCAGAGTCCTGGGATCGAGCCCTGCATCAGGCTCTCTGCGCAGCAGGGAACCTGCTTCCTCTTCTTTCTCTGCCTACTTGTGATCTCTGTCTGTCAAATAAATAAATAAAATCTTTAAAAAAAAAAAAGAGCAGCACACTTTCAAAAGGGGGTGGACAAATAAAAACCTATTTATTCAAATAGTCTGTGTGCTGAAGCCAATAGTAAACAAAGGTTAAAAGGAAAAGGCAAAAACAAATATAATTACTGTCAAGGTACCTATGACCAATATTCTTTGAATTTAGTAAGATGCAGGAAATCATGGAAAAAGATAAAAGGAATTCGTATCTCAGTCTCAAACAAAAATACACATGCATATTTAAATTTGAAAGTTCCATCTATTTGATGTAACAGAGTTAGCTGCAATATGTCCCTATTGATTCTTATAGCACCATCATTCCCCTTCCAAATTCTGGGTGGCTTCCAACAGACACATTGATGGTTGTGTTGAAGACAGCAAAGAGAGAGCTTTTCAAGATGTCTATCTCTCTGTCATCTGCTGGTCTTCAAAGGAGGATATGGCTTAGTGGCTGCTGTCCTTAGATCCTCTATCTATTGCTCAAGGGAGAAAAATCCCAGAAATAGAGACAGACAAAAGTAGTCATTTAATTTTGAGTTGAGAAGTTTCAGAAGATTCCGAACATTGGTAGATAAGCATGATTTCCAGAGAGATTGCAAACACAAACTGAAACACAAAGTTTCATTCCTGTCATCTTCTCTATCACTTCTCTGTTCTCACCAAAAATATACAGTAAAAAGAAGAAAATTGACTTTGGAATTTATATTCTCAGAAAATCACCTAAGGTGGGAAATATTCCCCATAGAGAACTTGAAGATAAAACAGATATGGAATCCAAATGCAACTACATATACACTTAAGATGAGGGGAGCACTTAGGCAGTGAGAGTAACTTTGTCCTTGCCAAAGGACACATTCAGTCTTTTAAAATGTCCAGGCTATGTCCAGACTTTATTTGTAGGTCTAATTCATAAACACATTTAAAAATGACATTCAGGATCAAAAAATGGTTTAACTAGATAATTATTTTCTCCCTGATGATATGCAGTCTTTAGAATTCTAGGGGAATCTAGTTAAACTACATGACCTCAATCTGAGAGACTAAGAATATGTAACTAATACCGACATCTTTTCTTTAATAATGTTATTTATTATAAACTTAACATCAATAATACATTCATATCATAATGAATTATATTCATATGCCATAGAATATACATATAAAATTTACATTATATATTATATATAACTGTTACATGTAATATAGTCACATCATATGAATATTATTCATAATATATTTTTTAACTAATACCATATGATAATATGTTCTGTAGTTATCAATACATATATCTATCTTGCTATGACCATTTAGGTTAATATGTTCTATTATCTGCCAACAGATCAGTAAGATTTAAATTTAAAAATCAGATCAAAGACAATTATAGTCAAGTTTTTAGGATTAAAAAGTATGGGGGATATTGGGCAACTGCATTATATTAACAGAGTTTTGTAATGTGCATACAATTGAAGAATCTTGATTTTTCAACCCATTGTTGCCCGCCATGATAAGTTCTGGTATTTCTATGAAGTGAAAGTAGGAATTATAAAACATAGGTCTTTAAAATTAAGGTTGGATTTATAGACACAGGTACAATCTGGGCTTCAAGAACTTTCTGAAGCATCTAGTACACCTTATTTTATAGAAAAGGAAATGAAAATCAAAGAAGCATTGACTTCCTCAAAGCTACGCAATAAGCTGGAGAAAAGCTAGAATTAGAAAGTAAGGGTTTTTTTGCTTGTTTGTTTTCACTTTTAGTCAAATGCTCTTTCCACATCACCATTAATTTGGAAACTTGAGAATGTTTTCCTGCAACTTGTTTCAGGATGGAATAATGAAAACTTTTCAAGTCAGAGACTTCTGGCTACCTCTCAATAACCATGTTCCCTCCTTCCATAGGGAAGGATTCCTCATTTTGGGTGGGCACATATTTGCCCACTATGCAACCTTCGTTCACAGCATTCCTTCCAGCTAGATGTGAGATAAGTATTCTGTAGCACCTTCTTGAAGCTTCCTTTTATTTCTTTTTTAAGATTTATTTATTTATTTTAGAGGAGGGTCAGGGATGGAGGGAGAGAAAATCTCAAGCAGACTCTGCACTGAGCACAGCCTGACTTGGGGCTTGTTTTCACGACTCTGAGATCATAACCTGAGGCAAGAGTTGGATGCTTAACTGACTGCACCACCCAAGCACCCCTTCTGAAAGCTTCCTTAAAAGCCAGCTGACATTTACGTGTTGCTTTTATTTTCCTTTCTTTTCCTGAGAGAATGCATATCCTGTCTTGAGCCATAAGATGCTCTTGAGACTAAATGTCACATATGGTAGACTAAGCAGAGCCAATCAGCCCTCAGTCATGGAGGGCTTCCTGGGGCCATATCTGCCCTGGACCGCCCACCTCCAGACTTTATATGAGAACAAGTCATCTTCAATCTTATTTATGCCACTATTGCTTTGAGGCAGTACTCCAGACAACCCTAACCCTGATACACAGTTGAAATACTTAGACAATTCTCCCAGATTTTTATATTCCCTTTTTGGGTGATCTGACTTTTTCCCATTTCCATCACAACCCCAGGAAAGGGAAGTAGAGCTTCTGGAAGAAGGAGGAGGAAGTTGGCAAGACAAAGGGGAAAAAAGGCAGCCCTTTCTGCAAAGGGGAGCACAAGCTAGGAGAGAAGTATGTCCTCACATTCCAACTCAGGTCAAAGCCCCAAAGGGCCAGGATGTGTCAGATGAAGGGAGGCAAAACCAAAAACAGAGGGGTTCTGATAGGAGCAGCCTCACATGTTGACTGGTGGGCGTGTGGCATAGTGGTGACAGAACCAGGCTGGGCAGGGAGAAGGAGCCGGTCAGCCCAGAGCCCTCCCTGAGCCAGGTTGTCCCCTCTTCCCTTGCTGTGCTTTGTAGTATGGACTGTGGTGGGGCTCATAGAGCTGTGTTGCAGGGGTGCTGCCCAGGTCAGCCACTGCATGAACCACAGACCCCTCAATCTCAGGCCAGTGAGGACTCACATGGGGCTAAGTAACCAGGGAATCAACCCTGCCTAAGGACCCAGACAGAGGGGCCTCTGGAAAACCCCAGAGTAGAGAACTGGCTGACCATACTGCAAGTGTCACTCAGGAAGGCCCAGCATAGATCAGAGGCCCTTCTCTTCCAACAGGAGGTCTTATAAAATCTCCATCTACCAGCTGTCATTTTTTTTATTGAAACTGGAGAGAAGATTTAGTCTAATCCTAACACATAAATCCAATGAATTCACCCCAAAGGGGTCCATTAGCACCAGAAGAAACTTGCGTATTGGCAGGCCAGATTAGAGTTTGCCTCCCCTTCACTCACGCCTTCCTCTACCCGCCACAGCCTGTGACCCCATGGGGACCTGTTGAAGAAAGTTAAACTTAAGGACGCTACCTTTTCCTTTGCACATCAGAACGTTGCATGGGTGAACACTGGACACCAGTAACCCTGATATCAACAGCAATGGATCTTTAAAGATGAGAACTCTGTGTAGAGGCTGCCAATCCTGTGATAGGAAGGTGTGGGTCCTTACATGACATCATGTCCCGAAGCACTTTACTAAAACAATAGTGTTTATTTACTAGGTACGAGAGTACAGTTTTTTGCGGCCTCAACGTGAATTCTTAAGTGGCAATTGTTTCTGCCTGGAATCAAAACAAAAAAATGTATTTCCTTCATTGTTATTTTGGATACATCTGCGGTCCAGTTGCAACATCTGGAATGTGTTGAATTTAGCTCTTTTCATAAGGAAAAAGAATTTTAATATTAATTTTGTTTTTTAAAGAGATGGATATTTACTTACACTGGAGCTGTTTGATATAAACTGTTCAGATGTTAGGAAAAAAACAGATTTGTCTAATTTGTGACTTGAAACAAAAGCTTTTATGATACTGGATTCTGGGAGAATTTTGGTTTTACTTGTCAGACTTTGTACAAATGCCCATTAAACTTTTGAATGATCTGCTAACAAAGTAGCATTCCTTTTAAACAATGAGCAGAGATGTAAGAAAAGCCAAATGATTTTAGACTAAAAACATAGCCAAGCAGTCTATTGTTCATTTTAAAATCATGTTTTAAATTAAATAGGAAAAGAAGAAAAAAACATGGGAATTTTATTTTAAGTTCTTTAGGGGAAAATTTATAATTTGGTATCACATGAGTTTTAAACTGTGTTAAATTTTGCTATAAGATTAATATTATTCTAAGTTAAAAGGAAATTAAAATCCAAAACTTATACTACACAATGAAGGCCAAAGTCGGTATCCCTAATAATAAAGTTTAGTTGTATCATACTGTTAGACAAAAGAAGGAAAGTAAGAAACATGTACTAAATGGCCAAATATTTTTTCCCAATTGCTTCACTTGAAATTAACTTATTTCTTGTTAGATTCTGAAAGTAATTCATGTCCTACATAGAAAATTTGAAAGGGATTAGTATGATGAAGATGGATTCATAGTATTACCTTTCATAGGTAACACAACTACTGTTTTTATTTTGAAGTACATCTCTTTATTCTTCTGTCAATTTGCTATATTTTAAAATAAAATTTATCAAACCAGCAATTTGGAGCTGCATCTAACTAATCTGAGGAATAATATATCATCATATTTTGCTCTCTCTCTGTCTCTCTCTCTTTTTTTTTTAAGATTTTGTTTATTTATTTGGCAGAGAGAGACACAGCAAGAGAGGGAACACAAAAAGGGGGAGTAGGAGAGGGAGCCCAATGCAGGGCTCCATATGAGCTTGATCCCAGGACCCTGGGATCATGACCTGAGGCGAAGGCAGATGCTTAACAACTGAGCCACCCAGGTGTCCCGATATTTCCCTTTTTCTCTACTTCTGGAATAACAGAAGATATTAAAATATTAAATTTTAAAAAAAATATATTTTAAATATATTTTTAAAATATTAACTAAAAAGAATAGTAACTAAAAAAAGTTAGCAAACAACCAAACAAGCATTCAACAGGTATTAAGGGAACTGCTCATACTTTGTAGTTAATAGTAGTTTAAGAACTATGGGAAACAAAGTACACAGTTGATTTCTGCCTTAAGGAATTTATAGGTAATATGCAAGATGAGACTAATATGCATGAAGCCATTAAAAAACAAAATAGGGTGGTAAATATTATAATAGTTATTATTTTAGTGATTATTAGTTGAGACCATTTAAATGAGTTTGTGGTTTACTCAGGATTCATCTGATTTCAGGGAATAGAAATCCACTAAAAGGAGACTTTATTGGAAAGATACAAGGTATACCATAGAATGTAAGATACCAAGACACTAAAATCAGGAAGTAATTCCTGATTCTTGAGCTCTTAATTCAAATTATAATGGGAGAGAATCTGATTTAATTCAGTTTAGCTCACTGTTCATTCCCAATCAGTTGTGGCCAGAAAAAAGAGGTGATGTGGCATCTTGAGTTGCCCAAGGGGCAGACATGGTTGACACCAACATTATAACCAGCCCCTCTTCTTTGATAATAGAATCTAGTTCTACTTTTAGGCAGGAATCTGCCCAAGTCCAGAGGATGAATCATGACTAGTACAGATTAGTTACTATAAATGCATTTCCTTGGGACACCTGTGTAGCTCAGTCAGTTAAGCATCTGCCTTCAGCTCAGGTCATGATCCCAGGGTGCTGGGATCAAAGCATGTGTCAGGCTCCCTGCTCAGCAGTGGAGTCTACTTCTCCCTCTTCCCCTGCTTGTGTACGCTCTCTCTCTCAAGTAAATAAATAAAATATTAAATACATATTATTAATATATTAATATAGTATATATATTAATTATATATAATTGTATTTCCCTTTTGCCAGATATGCATTTATCTAGACTCCTTTTGAGCTGAAAGTGGATATATCACACAGTTCTCTGTCCAATGAGATACAAAAAGAAGCCTCTCAAATAAAAGAGAGATAGAAGAGAATCCCTTCCTTCCTTCCATACTCTTGACTCTGAAGATAAGTCATGCTTTATGGAACAAACCAAAGAATTCCAGAGGTGCTAATTCAGACTCCTGATATCACTGAGCCTCAGAACTAATGCTGAAACAGCTAACATCTAGAGTTCACTTTAATATATATTTTTAAAATATGTACTATTTAATCATTTTTAATCAGGCATTCTGTTACCTATATCTAAAAAGCTAGGTATCTCTTCTGGGGC
Organism: Mellivora capensis; assembly: GCA_004024625.1. Classification (NCBI taxonomy): domain Eukaryota; kingdom Metazoa; phylum Chordata; class Mammalia; order Carnivora; family Mustelidae; genus Mellivora; species Mellivora capensis. The sequence goes on from PISX010000271.1 coordinate 30,248, forward strand.
TGTGACAGAAGTAGGTTCTCTCAGAAAGCGGTATGAGGACAGGAAGGAAATTACTGGTATAGTCAGTATAGTCTTTTATGGGCCAGCCATGATGTTAAGTACCACATACCTATCTTTTCATCTAGTCTATCCTTCCCCTGGTCCTCTAAAGTAAAACAGTATTTTCTCCCTTTCATGGATAAGAAAATGGATCTTCAGAGAGGGTAAGTAGCCCGTCTAGTGTCATTAAGTGCTGGAGACAATGCAAAACAAATGCAAATCCAAGGACTTGCTATACTCCTCCAATTTCACAGGTGTCACCATCCAAAATGGCACATTACATACTTTTGGACATTGAAATAACCATGAGAAATGAAGACAAAGGTGGAGTAGACAGAAAATTTCACAGAAAAGGAGAAGCTTGACTAGACCTTCAAGAATAGGTAGAATTCAGAGAGGAAAAGCGCGGCTGGAAGAGCATTCTAATGAATACAGAAGACAGAATGAGAAGGGAATGTTGATGAGACAGTCTGATTAGGGTTATGTACGGTGAGGTCACATTTAAAAGGGTTCTAAGAGGCTGAAAGGTTAAATTTAATACGATAAAGTTGGAACTAGGGAACACCAGAAGGTTTGTGAGCAGAGCAAGAAGCAAAATATTGACAGTAGTTGATGGAGACTTAATTGGCATGGATTCTAGCCATATAGCTATTGGAATCCTCCAAGCACAAAACAAAGAGAACATGATCTGACTGTTTTTCTTAAGCAGGTTACCTGCTATGGTCTAAAAGAAAGTGATAAATTAAAGGAAAACAAAGAACTTGATGACTGACCAGATATGGGAAATGATAAAAGAATGTTTCCTTTAACTATTTTTCTTTTTCCTTTTCTTTTCTTTTTTAAGTATATGTGCATTCTCTTCTTTTCATTTGTCTTTTCTTTCTTTCCTCTGTGATTTTCTTTCAAGTTCTGTTCTATTCTTCTGCCCTCTCACTTCATTTTTCTTGTCCAGGCTGGCTGAAATGCTAGCTGCAGCTACACAAAATAAAACATTTTCCAAAAGGGAAGCCATGGTGGTTCTGAAATCATAGACAGATTTTTTTTTTTCAGTCAGTTCCATATAGAAACTGAAGGAAAAATTCTTGCTGGGGAAAAGGAAACATCTTAGCTTCTCCTTCTTAGGGTGATCAAAGATTAATTTATATTTGTTAATGAAATTATTTTCAGAGCCTTACCTGTTAAGCTCTACATCCTAGCCTATGAATGTTGTATTGATTCACCTAATGTTTCATTTCTTTTCTCTACAGATATTCTCACTCTAAACCAGGGGCAAGAACAGAACATTAGAAGTTGTTGGACCTCAGCACATTGTTGGCCTCAGCAGATTTCTTTAAGACTGTCACATTGCCTAAGGAAAATGCAATATATAGAAAGGCTCAGCAGAAATCACACCCCTAACAGCTCTTCCTCTCTTTGGCAATTCCTTGAGGTCCTAAAAAATGTTCTTTGAAAATAAGGGACTGACTGATTTAAATAAGAGCTCTAATCTGGTTTGTTTAGGAGGATGTTCAGCAAAGAGGTAAAGTACACAGGCATCGCAAGGGTCAACAGTTGGTGTTTACACTAGACATTTCCTTTTCTCTCTTGTTTGTGGCTTCAGTCTGGGGAAAGAAATTCTTGGAAATGAATATAACTCTAGTTCATTACATTGGACTAGAACTTCAAGGGGGCACCAATACTGCTTCACCCATTGCCTGAGAGGCCAAGGAGGAAAAGAAAAAAAGGAGTCAGACTCCCACAAAACAATAAGAAAAAACCAAACAATCCAGAAGAAAAATGGCTAAAGGCTATGAACAAACCATTCACAGAAGAACCTGAACATTCAACAAACAGTAGAAAGAGGCTCAACTCCACAAGCAATCAGGGAAATGCAAAGTAAAAGAAAACAGATGCCATTTCTTGCCCATCAGGGTGGCAATTAAAGTATGATAATATCAATATTGGCAGGTGAATAGACAAATGGGACTCTTAGTCACAGCTGTAAATTGATATATACTGGCACAGCATTTTAAAGGGTAGTTTCATGCGATCCATTAAAATTTGAAATGTGCATATCCCATAATCCAGCAGTTACACTTCTTGGTGTTCACTGCAGCAAAAGACTCTTGTGGTTCCAATTAGATAGGTTTGTTGCATGTAATTTGTAACAATGAAAAAATGAAAATAACCTAAATGTCCATTGACCAGGGAATGGCTAAATAACTATGATATATCTAAATTATGTTAAATTACGCCAGAGTTAAAAGGAATTAGGTAGATCTATACAGATATTAGAAGTCTGTTGTTAAAGGAAAAAATCAAGTTATAAGATGCATAAAGAATGATACTATATGTGTTAAAAACATATAACAAAATACTATATATTCTAAATATATATGTACTTTAAGTATACATAGCATAAGTATGCATTTTCTACAAGTATACTAAAAGAACTACATATGCTGTATTAGTACAAGTACTTTCTGTAAGTACAAACACCAAATATTTTACATAAGTACACAAAAGGGAATGCCTAGAAAAAGGTCTGAAAGGATTCATACCAAACTATCAGCAGTAGTTACCTCTGGAAGAGATCTGGGATACAGCTGGTGGTCAAAAGGGGACTTAAGTCTTACTTTCCATGCTTTAATGTTTTTTAAGAAAGGGAAATATATACATGTATTCTCAAAAGTGGGTAAGGAAAGGAAAAAATTTAAACAGAGAAAGAATAAAACTATGGAAATGGAGCTGAGAGTGACTAGGGGTAAATAAAGGAAGATGGGTAAGTTCTACCAGCTTTTTCTCCCTGCACCTCCACAAGTGTTCAACAACTTCTGCTTCTCTGATTTACAAAAGTCTGCTCAGTGATGCCTCTTGACTCAGAAAAGCAGTTTCAAAGTGATTGGGAGGAATATATGTGTGAGTAGGAAGCCAATAGTGTAGGCCAGGACTGGAGATGAGGTTGTCAGACATTAGATTTAATTCCAACACTTGAGAAAAGGACTAAGACATTCTCTAACAGGCAAAATTCAGAAGGAAATTTCTTTTTTGTTAAGTGGGTAGCCTCCTCAAGGGCCGACTGTGTTGGAGCAATTCACTGGTGTAGGCTGGTAGGTGTCGATTTGGGGTTTTGCTTCATTTTGACAGAATGTCTGAAGTTCTGATTCTGATCCTTATTAATGTAGATATACCAATGTAGATATATCAGAAATGACTAAAAAATTTTTTTTAAATGGGAAAAGACTCGTACAGCTTCCCTCTTTATTTGGCCACTCTCATGGAAACCAGGGATTTAATATACAACTTTGTCCCACTATATTAATTTTCTTCCACCACGTAGTTTGCTAATATAGCATAATGGTTAAGAACTCACACTCAAGGGACACCTGGGTAGCTCAGTCAGTTAAGCATCTGCCTTTGGCTCAGGTCATGATCTCCAGGTCCTAGGATTGAGTCCTGTGTCGGGCTCCCCATTGGACAAGGAGTCTGCTTCCCACTCTCTCTCTTCTTTTGTCCTCCTCCGTCCACTTGTGGTCTCTCTCAAATAAATAAATAAAATATTAAAAAAAAAAAAAGAACTCACATTCAGAAGCCTAACTAGTTTAAAAACATCACTCTGATATTTACCACCTATGTGATCTGGGGCAAGTTATCTGACCTCTTTGTGCCTCTGCTTCCTTCTCCATAAAATCAGAATAATAATAGTATCTACTACTGTCATAAAGATTAGATGAACTGGCATGCCTTGTGGCTCAGTAGGTTAAGTGTCTACCTTCTGCTCAGGTCATGATCCTGGGGTCCTGGGATGGAGTCCCTCATCAGCATCCTTGCTCAGTGGGGAACCTGCTTCTACCTTTGCCTGTAGCTCTCCCTATTTGCACACGTTCTCTTTCCCTTTCTCTGACAAATAAATAAAATCTCAAAAAAAAAAAGAGATAGATGAACTAATAGAAGTAAAATGGTTGGAATAGTACCTGGTACATAGAAAACACCCTATCAGTATCAATAATTACTGTCATTGTTGTTACTTATTGGGTCAGCTTCATTCAGACCAACCCCAAAATTCAGTCAACCTGCCTAAGAGATTAAGTGTTGAACGCATGAACTATTATGCAGATACTAGGGTTAAAGGGGAGCAAGCCAGGCTTAAGCAACATTGCTCAGTGGACAGACATCTCTGCAAGTATGCACAAGTGAACTGGAGTTGTATGCTGCTATGCTGAGCCATGTGAATACAGGCTCAATAGAAGCTGAGGCACCATACCTTGAGATTTAAATGGAATGGGCTCAAACCCAGCCTACATACAGTGGGACTAGCACAATGTCTCTTCCTATCCCTCTGGGAATTCTGAGATTATGATTTATGCTTTCCCAGGTCACTTCTGGTGCCAAGCTTCTGTTCCTGCTGAATTACTTCATCTGTGGATTGCCCTACTGTCCAGCATGCCTTCCCTGGCTGTACCATATTGCTATAGAGAGGGAAAAGAGATCCCTTCCTTGATATCCCTCACAAAACACCACTGGTACAAAGCTTTTGTGTACATAATAGAATCTTACTAAAGGTTAGGAACAATAGAGTGACATTATGTTACCAGTCACAGACCAAAGATTCACAAATCTTCTACCTCTTAACCCTCTTCCTAAAAGTGCTTTGACTGACTTCATTCATCACCAATTTCAGTCAAGGTTCTTTGTTACAAGCAATAGCCACAGAAATTTTGGCTGATTTAAGCAGGAAAGGAATCTCATAGAGGACGAGAAGAACCAGGTTGGAAGTCTGTGTCTCCAGAAATGACGTGCAAAATCATGCTGTGGAATTGGTCCAGTGAAGAAACTTCACTGTCCCTGCTGGGCAGTGAATTGCATGGCAGCTTGCACAACTGACAAGAGTGGACAGTGCAGCTCTAACTAATGCCATGGCTGCTGCTGCTGTTGCCACCCTTCTCCAGAATGTATTCTCTATAGTCCCTGCTTTGTGACATCATTCGTCCCCTATTCAAAATTTAAGGCAGGTGCATTTCATTGCTGTGGTGTAGGTCACATGCCCAAGTCTAGCTGCAAGAGACGCTGGGGAAGCAGACTCTCCCAAAATCCATCCATGCAAGTTGTTTATTGCAATGTTCTCTATGCCAGTGCTTCCTGAACTTTCATGTGTTTGTGAACCATATGGAGATCGTGTTGAAATGCAACATCTGATTCAGTAAATCTAAGATAGGGTCTGAGATTCCATGGCACCCAGGTGTTGCAAAGCTGCTGGTCTGAGGACCACAATTTGAGTAGCAAAGCTCTATAGCGAACATTTTCAAATTTTAGTTGCATATTGAAATAACTTGAGAAACACTTTAAAAAAAAATACTGATGTCTGGGTCTGACCCTCAGCTGATTTAATTGGTCTGGGGTAAGGCCTGGGAATATAAACCCCTAAAGACTTCAGATGATTACAATGTACTCAGATTGCTTCTTTCACTTCAGGCTTCAACTTCTTGTCACTTTTCAAGGTGAGTTCTTTTTTTTCAAATTGCAAAATGTCCATTTTTCCAGCCTTGCTTGATTTCCCTTTCAAATTCAATTACTCTTACTTATTATGCAGAACAATTTGACACTCCACCCCTTAGTTCCTTGGACCTAATTTTACATATCCAAAGATTAAAAGAATTCTCCTAGTCTAGCCCTTTCCAAAAGTATGTAACCTGTTGCTCTGGAAGAGTGTGATTTGAAGTGATCCTTGGGTGGTGTTTTTAAATTTTAATAGTTATTTATTTTGATGTGAATTGTGTAAAAAAGAAGTAACTAACACAATAAATGTGATTTCATAAATACTACTGCTTAGGACAATAAGTCATTTTTTAAAAATTACGTAAATAATGATATAGAGATTCAGAGCAGATACAACAAAAATCTTGAAAATGGTGTGTAAATGAATGAAGTTTGAGGGTGTTTATATGAATTATAAGGCTTCTGTTAAAAATCCTAGGCTTTAGGAACATAAAAAAACTGGCAGAGAAGTTAATATCAGCCTTTTTTCCTCTTCCTTCCCTTCCAGTCCTTGCAAGATAAGGAAGCAATATAGAGATTTATTTCTGAATTTATATGAATTATGCTACCAATCTTAATACATAAAAATGGCTACTGATTTCAATAACGGCTACTGATCTTAAATACCAACTTTTTTTTCTATTAAGTGAAGATTTCATAAAGTTTCAAAGTAATACCACCAACATTTGAAAAAGTCATAATCTAGTCAAAAATAACTATAAGAACTGAAAACTGTGAGAATTAAAAATAGGTTAAATTCTTTAACCAGTTAATCTTTGACAAGAAAGGTGAAAAAAATTATAAGATTTTATTATTTATTTTATTATTTTTTATTTGAGAGAGAGAAAGTATGTGTGAAAGAGAGCACATCAGGGGCTGGGGAGAGGGAGAAGCAGAAGCAGATTCCCCACCAAGCAGGGGGCCTGATGTGGGGCTCCACCCCAGGACCCTGGAATCATGACCTGAACCAAAGGCAGATGCTTAACTGACTGAGCCACCCAGGTACTCCCAAGTGAAATTTTTTAGAATTTTTGAAAGCTCATCCCTAAACCCACAAAGCCAAAAAACTCCTAAGCAGAAGAAAATTTTCAAACTGCCCCAGTGACATTATTGTGAACTTTTTAGAACACCAAAGCAAAATAGATCTTAGCCAGTATTATATTAACAGATTTCGCAGTAGCAAAAAACTAGAAGATGATAAAATAACAGGTTCAATATTCTGAGAAAAAAAGACAACTGTAAACCTAGAATTATATATCCAGTAGAATTATCTTCAATGATCAAGAGCAAAATAAAAGTATTTTAGGTGGGGAAAAATCTGAGCACATCACATTCCCATTAAAGAAATTTCTATAGAATTTACTTTAGGTACAAGGAAAAGAATCCAGAAAGATCTGAGATATACAAAGAAATGGTAAACAAAATAGTTTTACAAATATTGGTGGGTCTAAAAACTATGATGTCTAATTTATAGAAGGAAAAGAACTAATAATAACAATAGTGTATAAATTTAGAGGGGTGATACAGAGTTAAAACATCTTAAGAGCTTTGAATTATTTGAAGTGGGTAAAGACACTTATTAGTTTTAGACTTTAAGTTTACATGCTAAAATAGTAGAATCACCTTAAAATATACACAGTGTATTGCTCCAAGTGAATAGTGTATTAATATTACTCATTTTGAGGGTATCTCAAAGGGTCCTTTCTTATGAGTATCCTGTTGAGCCTTTTGTGGAACTATCCCTCCAGGTTGGCTTTATGTTTGTCTCTGGAAGGCATTCCAGATCCCTTGTCCGGGATCTTTTTGGGGGAGAAGGAAAGGGTTGGGGAATCAATTTCTAAGTTTTGAGAATCTAACAACATGTAAGTGCTAAAAATTAAACTCCAAACTCTTATGAAATGCAGGCAATGGGTTTCAAAATTTCATCAGAGTTAAGTAATTTTTTTCTTCTCATCCAGAAATGGGACAAGCTTCCCCATCTGGTTATCTACTGGGTGTTTTATATTTTCCCTAATCTATCCTTTCCCTGAGGATTATGTCTTTCAGGGACAATGGCTTTTTGTAGTGTACTCCTTTCCTGCTCCCACCTTGAGCTACTTCAAATCCTTATCTTCTGCCCATATACTTCCGGACCTCTAGTTAGAGACTAACAACATCCTGCCCACATTGAGGATGGCCAACTAAATGGTAATCCTAAATGGTTTGCCTGGGACCTGGTTCTCTGGGTTTGGGGTTTTTTCCAAGACAAAAACCAAGAAAGTCCAAGGCAAACTAGTTGGTTGGTCATTTTACACCCCAGTCCCCATACCAAGAGCTAGAAAATAATCTGTGTAAGAAGTAACTACTATGGTATTCAGTTTCAATTTCTGGCATCTTCATATTTCCCTTCATTTCTTATAGGTTTGGCTAAATATTTAAAATAAAGCTAGTTATTATTTTATCCAGTAATGCTAGGTGTTGGTAGTGAGAAAGTTTTCAGGTTACGGAAGTCCACCACTATTCCAGCTCACCAAGTGACATTTTCATGCTTTTCATCAGTACAAAAGTAAAGTTTGAAGATTAAAGTCATAGCGGGTTATCCTGTGAGTAAAGAATGCTGGCGTTGTTCCCAAACGTGTGTTATTTGCTCCACCAACTGCCCTACAGCTCACCCTTGCTCTAGGCCTTGTTTCTCAGACCCTGAGAATGTTCTAGAATTCTCTAAGCAGGCCTAGTTTCTTCCTGTAAGGCCTAGAAAATAAACTTTCGCCGTTACAATTTAAAACTCCCTGAGGTTAGAAATGTTCGCCTGTTTTCTGGAATTCTGTATCTGTGGTACCTGGCTGTAGTCACTCAATACCGTCAAAACATTTCTTGGAACTGGTGAACGCCCTGAACACCAACCAAATTGGCCTGCCCTGTTTTTCAATCCAACTCCATCTACTTCAAACTTGGCAGAAGAGCGCCCAAGTTTGTGGACTTTTGGGGTCTCCTTCCATGTTTTTATAAGCTTGGTTCTATTTTCTCTTTCTGTACGCATTTAACTGATTTTGGGGGGCGATGATAGGGTAATCGTGATCGGGCTAATCCTACGTGTTCAGGGCGCCATTTTGAAACTAGAGCCTAGACGCATTAAAAATTTTTTAATTTTAACATATATTTAAAGATGCATATTCACGTCAAGTGCACCTCAAAGGCATTTTTAGGGTGACACCCGTGTCGGGGGGGGTGAGGTAAGGTCTGTCAGTTTGTCTCACGTCGGTACTTCCCTGGCTGTGGAGTGCCGGCCCGCGCGCACCCCCTGCACACCCCCGATCAGGGAGCCGGCATCCCCCCCAAACCCCCCCCGCAGGGGGCGGGGGGCTGCCACCCATTGGCTGAGGCGTCTACCACGAGCCCCCGTACCCGGCGCAGGAGCCACCTCCGGGAGCCCCGCAGGCCACGCCTCAGTTCGCCAGCGCCCCTCAGCCTCGCCACTCAGCTCTTAGGGCTCTTCGGCCTCACCGCTCGCCTTTGATTTTCCTCAGTCCTCTGACTTTTATCCCTTTGCCCAGTCGAAGCCGGGCAGTGCCACGAGAAGACCCAACAGCAGCCCCAAGAGTGGTCCCAGAAGCGCAGCCTCCGCTCCTCCTCGAGCCTCACCAGAGGGAACTGCTAGCTGCCGCCATCATGGTGAGCTGAGGAGAAGGCCTAAAGGGCCCACGCCGGGTTGGGTCCTCCCGGGTGGCGGAAACTCGGCTTTTCTAGCGCAGCGCTGGGGAGGGGCTGAAAGCGGGGTCACCCCCTTCCCTTCCTGGGTGCACCACGGACAAGGCCTGAGAGAGGAGGTCGAGGCAGCCCAGAGGGGTGGAGGAGGGGCGGCATGCCTGCGGGTGTCGCGGTGGGTGGAGGCCCTGAGGGCTCGCTGTTCCGCCCGCTGCCTGCCGACCACGTGCAGGGTCGCGGCCTTCACGCTGTCCCGCCTGCCTCCCGCCACGGCGGGCTGGGTTGTGAGGGCGGCCCTTGGAGTGGGCCTCCGGGACTCAGCGGGGGGGGGGGGGGGGGCGGGGGCAGGAACCGCGCGCCCGCCCCACCCCCACCCTGCAGGCCTCCCTTCCCGCGCTTACCCTGTGGGGAGGAGGCAGTGCGTCCTCCGTGAGATGGCGTTGGGCTGCCGCCTACCCAACGCCTGCTGGCACCGACTCTCTGAGGGAGCCGCCTTTTGACTTTGAGAGCCGGAGTCTCCTAGGCTAAGGGTTTCTTTCTGGCCGGTCGGTAGGGTGGGGGTGGGATGGGTGGGCGGGACTGGAGAGCCTCGGTGGCGACCCCTCGTTCCTGACTTGGCGCTGGGGGCTCCCTCGTGCGGCAACTAGGGGCGGAAAACTCGCCGACGCCATCATCTGCGCACGAGGTCGGGCCCACCTATGCTCCTCCCCGACCGCGGCCCTGAGCAGTTGACAAGTTTTGTGCTTAGGAGGGACCCTTTTCCCCTCCAGATAAACCGAGAATTTCGATATAACGTACCTACGGTAATACTACCTCTTTGGGGTGTACGTTTATGTTGAGTTTGGGTAAACGTAGAGTTGATTCACCACAAGATGCTACACTTTTAATCAACCTTACCTCACAGATGTGTTATATACTGTGTGGATTTATAGTCTCCAATTTTGATCGTTAGTCTCCAATTTTCGAGCTAAAGGGAGGAAATTTATGTAGTTTATATTTCTATATAGAAGTACTAAAATGAAAATGTATAATTATACGTATTATTCTGTAGTGATTATTTGTGTTACGTCGTTATCCATGTTACTAATTACTTAATAACCACTGAGTTACTATAAAAAAATTCCAGTATTTTTTTCACTATATTTTTTAGAGGAAAAGGGGGAGATGCCAATAGCTGTTTTTTTTTTCCTGATTCTAATAGTAGCATATTAACTCATTCGAAAGTAATCAGTGTAAGAAAATACTGTCCCAACACCTCTAACCACTAGTCAAAACCACTAAGTTTTGCTGTATGAATGCCCTTCCAGATTGTTTTTATGCATTATTGCATTTAGATAGGTGAACTTATAGAATTAGATAGGTGAATTTATAGAATTTGTACCATGTCACATAATACTTTTATATCCTCTATCCTTCCCCTAATATAGTGGACCTTATTTCAAAGATAAAATTATTTTAAATATGTAATGTTAAGACTATAAGATATCAGCATTTATTTTTATCAAATTCCCTTATAATGAACTTTTTCTGTTTAAAAAACAATACTGTAGTAAGTATATTTGTGCAAATGTTTTGGATGCTTATTCCATTAGTTCCTTGACATTAATTGCCAGGAGTGGAAACAACTGGGTGAAAGGATGATGCCCATTTTAAAACAATTTTAAATTATAGTATATCCTTCCAAGTTACTCTTAATGGAACCAGGTACCAGTGTGTATTCCCACTGTTATGTATAGTGATCTCTTCTCCACACTCTTTCCAATGAGACTTGTTAGAGTTTTTGAATTGCCAAACTAATAGCTGGAAAATATGTTTTAATGTGTTTTTTTTCTTTTTGATCATTAAGTTGAAGTCATTAGTTTTCAAAATTTCTTTCTCATAAATTCTTAACGCACCTTTCTATTTGGATGTTTATCTTTTTTAAAGGATTTTTAAGAACTCTTATTAATTCTTTGTAATTTACAGTGGTGGTACAGAGTTGCCTTTATTTCCTAATTATAGTGGAAGTGGCAGATTCATTTTAAGCCCCATGTTAGCTTAAAATTACATCAACAGAGATTCTTCCCTTTTTTTTAGGTTTTTAAAAATTAAAAAATGAAAAAAAATTAAAAATGAATGCCGTAGTTTTTAAAATGCTTTTTCATTGGTGAGTTATAGTAGTAGCTTTCCTAAGAATGAACCATCCTTGAATTTTCAATATTAGATATTGAGGTGGACCATTTTGATAAGGTTTTGTTATTGAGGTGTTAGTTTTGTAAAATGGTTTGAGTAATTCTCTTTTCCTGTCTTTTCTCTGGAATTTTTTTTTTTTTTCAGTTAAAGTGACTGATATTTTTTAAAGTTTGTTTATTTAAGTGATCTCTGTACCCAAGGAGCTGAAACTCACAACCCTGAGATCAAGGGTCAGACACTCTGCCAGCTAGGCACCCTTGAATTTTCTTTCTCTTGGGCATCCTTGAATTTTCTTTCTCCTACCCCACTGTCTTCTGTCTACCATTTTTTCTGTCCTGGTGCCCTGCACACTTACAAATAATCGGTTTCTTTACAGTTTGAAAAAACTCCCAGTGAAACTGAGCTAAGAATCAAGTATTCCTTCCTTTCTTTAGATTGTTTTTTAAAATTGACATTTTTCTAGAAAGGTGACTATTTCATCAAGATTTCCAAATTTACTTCCAGAGAGTTTTTACATAGCATTATCTTAGAATCTGTGGTCATAGCACCTTTTTCAAGAAAAATGTATATTTATGCTTTCTTGCCTGTTTTCTTGCTAATTTGATTTATTGTTTGGATCCCCCCTCCCCCCAAGAGTCCACTCTTGGATTTACTTAGGAGGTCTAATTCTGATTTTCATTTCCTATTTCCTTTTAGCTTTTCTCTTTATTAGCTGCTACTTTTATGGATAGAATTTTGGTGACTACAAATTAGACCTTTTTTGTAGTCAGTTTTACATTTCAGTTTGCTTGCATGTAGATATAATAGTTGAATGAAATAATGTTAGCTGACAGCCCAGGAGCTTTAGTAATGATACAGCTTTTTTTTCCGCCTTTTAGGCTTTTAGTTAGTTTTGCCATTTTGTTATCCAAGTAGAACAGTGAATATATTACTGTAAATAGCAGTGATGAGTATTGTGTATATGATGGCCTCCAAGTTCTGCCCTATTTAATATCCTAGCATTACTCATCTCAAAACCCACCAACTCACTTGAAGGTATAATTAAGAAAGATAATTACTTATTATGTTAAATTTGCTTTAAATTTATTTTCTGTATACTATTGATGGTTAAGGTGAATACTTTTAACACCAAACTTTTTGCTTTAGCCTAAGCATTTATTTATGGAGTGTTTTTAGCAATAATTTAAAAGTATTAAAAGTTGTTTATTGGTTGTAGATGTTGTATATATAAATTGTATATTAATTGTATGTATAAATTATAATTATGTGCAAATATACACACAGTAGAAGTTTAAAAATCCCTTAAAAATCAGTGTTGGTAAAAATGAAATACTTTGCTTACTTTGTTAGCTTTGAGTGCCCCCTGCTGGCTGAGGACTAAGACAGGCTAGTGCCTTAAGATGTTAAGACACTATTAAAATGATTTGATGAATATTACATTTAATTTCTCAATTAACCAAACTGAATTTGAATAAAGCAATCCCAAACCAAACTTCCTATACTATGCAATGGACTTCAAAATTACTGTTTAGTGTCTCAAATATCCATTTTACTTTTATAAATAGAATATGAGAATCAGAACTTTGCTTTTCAATTTTGTACACACTATCACAGAGTTTCTCAACCATGATTCTATGCACATTTTGGGACAGGTAATTTCTTGCTGTGGGAAGCTGCTTTTGCATTATAGGAAGTTTACTGTATTCTTCTTGGCCTCTACCACCAGATATAAGGAGTACCCCTTAGCTGTAACAATCAAAAATATCCCTGGACCACAAAATCTCCCCTAGTTGAGAAATAATACATTATCATAACTGTTTATAATCTGGCACAGGTTTCTGGCCCGATACTATACACCTCCAAATTAAAATACATTAATCCATTGTTGTTTATGGATAGATAATACTAAATAGTTTGTCAAATAGGAAGCTATCCAAAGTTCATCCACAGATGAAGGGGAAATTGAGGAGAAAAGAAAGTCTATAAGAATTTCAGAACCACTGTTTTATTTGTTTTGACTTCCGAAGGAGCTAACTGAAAAGGATTGGTAAGTTGTTTATAGTGAAAGGAAATCTAGTTAAGTTTCAATGGTTCAAGATATGTGGCTTATTTAATACAGTCCCACGTAGAAAAAACTAAAAACAAAAAATTAAAAAACTTCAGCAACAGGTTTTTATACTACTACATTGTCATGAAATATTACTATACTAGAGTTACAGGAAAGAATTAGGAAGTACCCAAATAGAAACATATAAAAAGAAGTACAGTTGACTCTTGAATAATATAGGTGTTAGGAATGCTGACTCACCCTCCCTCCACACAAACTCAAAAGTTGGCATGTAAATTTTGACTCCCCCAAAACTTAATTACTAGTAGCCTACTGTTGATTGGAAGCCTTACTGATAACACAAACCATTGATAAACACAATTTGCGTGTTATATGGATTATATACTATATTTTTACAATAAAATAAACTAGAGAAAAATATTTAGAAAATTGTAAGGAAGAGAAAAATGGATTTACAGTACTGTACTGTTTTTTTTTTTAAATCTGTGAATAAATGACCTGGACAGTTCAAATCCATGTTTTCAAGGGTTAATTGTATGTGCACAGATTAATAGAGAAAAACCCAAACACATTTGGTGATGGGATAGTTCGGATTTCATCTCTAAATAGTATAACAATTTGTAGAATCTTAAATTTATCAGTAACTTCTAACATCTAACAAAATAAGAATTCTAATTTAAAAAAATACTCTAGTATTGTTACTAATTTCTGTAAAAATCACTGTGCTCCCTTTTAAAGATATGTATCCATTGTTTTTTTTTACCTTGTTTTTCTCCATAAGAGGAAATATAATAGGTTTCTCTCTTTTGTAGTCTTTTATATTTCCCTCTTAAAATCAATAGGCACTTCATAAATGAACTTCAAATAAGTGGATATACCATAAACTAGTTCCTTGAAATTCCATTTGAAATTAGTAATAAATTTTTAATTTATTTTTTTTAATAAAAAAAATTTTTTTTATTTAATAAAAATTTAATAAAACATGGGGCGCCTGGGTGGCTCAGTGGGTTAAAGCCTCTGCCTTCGGCTCGGGTCATGATCCCAGGGTCCTGGGATCGAGCCCCGCATCGGGCTCTCTGCTCAGCGAGGAGCCTGCTTCCTCCTCTCTCTCTCTGCCTGCCTCTCTGCCTACTTGTGATCTCTATCTGTCAAATAAGTAAATAAAATCTTAAAAAAAAAAAAAAAAATTTAATAAAACACCACAAAATAAGTAAATAGTAAAACTAGGAAAGAAACTTTTTATCCTCTTGAAAATAAATTCAAATAACAGGACACTTACTTATATTGGCATGCCACATTATACTTTACAAAATGAATTTTCAGATGTTATCTTACTTCAGTCTCAAAGCAGTTTTCCCAGATATAAATAGCTGTGAAATAAGTGGCTTATAACTTAGTAAGGCAAATGAACCTTGATCTCCTGACTAAATGAATTTTTGTTTCACTATGCTATACTAATTTTCCAACATATATATTACCAGTAAATTTTGCTTCAGAAAAATTTATATTAATATTAGTATGGAAAGACTAAAGATAGAGGTCTGAATTAGAATCCAGGAAAATAATGAGTTTAATGTGTGGGTCTCTTTAACTGAAAATTAGAATTATCAGTGGGACTTACTTGGTGTTATTGAAGAAGAAAAATGTTATTTCAAAAGATGCTTTGAAAACCCTAGTACTAGAGGAAAAGATTGTAAGCCTTTTTCAGCAGGAGCTATGATATGTGAGCAAATAATGTTTTCATTTCTAAAGTAAATGCATACTAACACATGGAGTAGTTAATTATAAAATCCATGTTAATTTTGATGACTAGAAAGAGGAGGGAAAACAAGTTTAAATCTTTGATGTATGTATTTTGTGTGATGTTTGTATGATGTATGTATTTTTGATGTAGATTTTTGAAAAGTTCATTTATATTTTTCAAAGATTTCCCATGTTTTTTAATAAGGCACTTAGTAAAGGGAAAGTTTGCTTACTGGCATACAACAGGATGACTTTAAGAGCTATTTTTATAAATCTGAACTTTCCAGTTCACAAACTCAGTATAAAGTCAGTATTCTACTCTATGTAAGAGATGATGAGCAACACTGGTTTTAAGAGGGTACTATATTCTTTTGTTAAAATTTCATGCTGATTTAGTTTAGTTTAGTTTACTTCAGTTTAGTTTTAGAGAGGGGTGGGGTTCGGGAGAAGGAGAGGGATAGAGAATCTTAAGCAGACTTCACACCCAGCAAGGAACTGACATGGGGTTGGATCTCATGACTGTGAGATCATGACCTTAACTGATTAAGCAATACAGGTGCCCCTAGTCTGATTATTTTTAATCCTAAACCTAAACTGAGCTGTATTGCTGGCCAATTTACTGTGAAAGTAATTTTTAATGAAAATATTTTGTATTTTAAATACAAAGATTTTATTTCATATATATGGTTTTTGCCTGAATGTCTAGTGATGATATCTACTTTCCAAATTACAGTCTGCTGCAAATCCTGAGACTCCAAACTCAACCATCTCCAGAGAGGCCAGCACTCAGTCCTCATCAGCTACAACCAGCCAAGGCTATGTTTTACCAGAAGGCAAAATCATGCCAAACACCGTTTTTGTTGGTGGAATTGATGTTAGGGTATTGTATATTTCATTTATTTAAAAAAAATATTTAGTGAATAAGGAGGTTGGGGCCCTGTTGTAAACATAGGGTTTTTTTGGAATTTCATTCAGGTTTGGAATTGGTTTTATGTTTAACGTATAGAGACTAAAACTATCATTGACAAAGATCTACAGGTGATTTGGGGATACTTGGGGGCGATATTTCCACATCTTCCAATCTTCTTTATAGTATACTTAAAAACTTTGAATGTTAAGTTTTTACTCTTGAAGTCAAATTCTTCTCTATAGATGGATGAAACCGAAATTAGAAGTTTCTTTGCTAGATATGGTTCAGTAAAAGAAGTGAAGATAATCACGGATCGAACTGGTGTGTCCAAAGGGTAAGTACAACATGTTCAGTGTGAAAATAAAAAATAACTAACCTAGAAAAATTCAAATTTTGTGTTCTTACACTTGTATAAAATGTTGCTTTGTTCCTTTCATATAAAGGGTAAGTTTGTTGTCAGCTCTTCTATTTGTTATTTTCACAGTGTTTATATGTAAATATTTTCCATCATTTATTTTTTTTAAGTGGATTAATCAGTTTTATCCAAGAGTTCTTTTCTTTTTTTTTTTTAAGATTTTTATTTACTTATTTGACAGAGATCACAAGTAGGCAGAGAGGCAGGCAGAAGAGAGAGAGGAGGAAAGAGCGCAATGCAGGGCTCAATCCCAGGACCCTTTGCCCAAAGGCAAAGGCTTTTACCCACTGAGCCACCCAGGTGCCCCACAAAGAGTTATTTTCTTCATGTATTAAACAGTATTTTAAATTTTAACCATCTTGCCTTAGGAAATAAATTCAGGTTCATAGATAGGAATTTTCTGTTAACAAATGATGTCCTACACTACATTAACCTTTACACATTCTGACATAGATTGGGGAAGAAAACAAAAAACAGTAATATTAATAGAGGATCGATCATGTACATCTAACATTTATCTCAGTACATTCTTCATTTTTTTATCATCATTTCTTTCAGTCATTTTATGGAATATTAGAAGTTTTATACTATTATGCTGGTGATTTTTACACATTATTTATCTGTGTTTTTAGCTATGGATTTGTTTCATTTTATAATGATGTGGATGTGCAGAAGATAGTAGAAGTAAGTAATCTTATGGCAAAATCTCTTAATTAGCTTAAGGATACAATACTTAGTGTTGTTTGAGTCCTGAATATATATAGCCTCGTATAAAATATAGAAATAACTTCCTGTTAGAAATCCAAACCTCGAGTAATCTTATGTAACTTGTCAGACCTACCTGTTTATTTTTAATTGGACATCTGGCTTCATGAACTAGAGACAGGAAAGGTTTCAGACAGAGTGTAAAATTTTTTGATCAAATTCCAAGACTCTTTTCAACACTTGAGTAGTGAGATGTTAAGGTAGCTTCATGCTGATAAATTTTGATTATGTTGTTACTATTGATCGTCTCTGAGGGTAAAGATTTTAGAAGACCTGGGGTGTTTACCAAAGTCTCGAAAGTAGAGACTTTGAAAATTGATTTTAGTTTTGTTGTTTATTTCAGTCACAGATAAATTTCCATGGTAAAAAGCTGAAACTGGGACCTGCGATCAGGAAACAAAATTTATGTAAGTAAAGAGGAGAGTTATTCTTTTTTGACATGTATAACTTTTCAGAAAACTAAAAGTGGACTTTATTTTCATTTTATTCTTTAAAAAGGTGCTTATCATGTGCAGCCTCGTCCTTTGGTTTTTAATCCTCCTCCTCCACCACAGTTTCAGAGTGTATGGAGTAATCCAAACACTGAAACTTATATGCAGCCTCCTACCATGATGAATCCTATAACCCAGTATGTTCAGGTAAGGATTACCTACATTCTTCTTCCTTTATTTTTTAATGGTTTTGGAGATTTTATTGATGGGGCCACCTTAAAAATAAGCCAGTCTCACATTTTACTCTCTGAACTGAGAAATGGTGGAATTTCCATAATAAGTGATATTACTCTCTGAATACTTTGAGTGATGGGAAGGAAATCTGTTACTTTTGTTAGAAATCTTTTGTTCTTAGTTTTGTTTCTTATACCAAGCTAAAATCTGCTGCTATATAGTTTGTAAAGCTTTATCTTAGAACTGATCTCTGTAGCTACATAGAACATACTCATCTGTTTTTCCCTGCCATGTGGTAACTCCTAAAATATTTGAAGGCAGCTTTTCTTACATGTATGCCTGGTTTATTCTCTAAGTTTGGCAGTTCTAGTTATTCTTTATTTGCAGTGATTTTCAGATGCCTTCTCATACAGATTCCTGGCTTCTGGATGTGTTCTGGTTCTAGAATGGGGAAAGGTTTCTAAAGACAACTGTATTTGTAAATTCTGTGAGTTTCTGGTATATAATTTGTTTGGTCCTGGTTTCTTTAATATTTGTAATGGGCTTTGGAATACTTACTATCTCTTATTGATGATGAGTAACAGTGATCTTTTTTCTTTATTTCTTCAGTTTAAAAAACTTTTATTTGCAGGAAAAGAGAAATAGTAGTGAAGTAGTTTTGTAGTGTCTCTCATTTGTTTACATTTTCCACCTATCTGAAATGTAGGGTATATATTTGTTATTTTTCTTGCTCTAAACATGGTTAGAAGAAAACCCCTACTTGTTCCTAATACTTACTGTGAAGTATTACTTACTTGGGTCTATTCATGTATATATTACATAGACGATTTCAATCAGTAAATATTGAAGGGTGTAAGACATTCTATTAGGATTTTTTCCCCTTCAGTTTTAGGTTAAATATGGCCTTTACCTTTTAGAAATGAAATACAGAGCCATTGAGTATGTAGGAGGACTACACATTGGGTACACATTACCCAACTTTAACATGAAAGTCTGTTCTAATAGAACTTTATCACCAGTGTAAGGAAGACACATCTTAGTGGAGGTAAATACACAAGTAAGATAAACATAGATGGGTAAAGTCAGTCACTTCCCTCAGTTAACTCTTCCTCCTCCCCAACCAAAAGACTTAACATTTGACAAAGAATTTCTCTTCATGAAGCCAATCACTCTAATAGAATTCTGCATTTGTGTATAGAAAAATAAGATTTCTTTGTTTTCATACTTGGGTTGTATTGGGAATAATACTTCCTTTTAATTTTTAAGAATTTTGTTTGTTAATGCAGTCTTTCTATAAACTTTATTCTCAGGCCTATCCTCCTTATCCAAGTTCACCTGTTCAGGTCATCACTGGATATCAGCTGCCTGTATATAATTATCAGGTAATTTAAGAGGGAACAACATGATTTACTTTGGAATACTATTGAGGCCTTTATTCATATAAATTTCGGTAATAGTTTGTCTAGTTGAGTATGCTTAAAATAAGATAAAAAGTTAGAATTAGTCTAGAATTAGGACCTCTAGTTATTTAGAAAACATGGAATGTATTTTAACAGGAATATACTTAGCACAAAGTTTTCTCTTGTATTGTCTTAGAATATTTGCTGTCCTCTTCTGTATTTCAACATAAATTCTTTCATCCTTGTTGTCAAATGCTGAAATGTCCTGACTGACTTTTACAAGTTCTTCTAGTGGTATTGGTCAAAATAAAATGATTACTCAATTCTTAGAGCATTGGATTCCAATTATATTTGGTAGTGTTTATTTTAGCTGACTACTACAAGGGAGTAGGTCTTTGAATTTCTACCATAGATATGGCCATATCTGTGGCCCATGACCATTATCTATGGTCATAAATTTAAAGCTATTATTTTTTATTTTTTTCTGAAAGCCAACACAGAAAATTGAGAAAAACTTAGAGTTTATATATGAAAGTAACAAATCCTCAGGTATTAGAAACAAAGTACTTTTTTTCTTCCATTATGTTTCTGTTACTATAAGTTCAAGAATCCTGCTTGATAAATACCTCAACATTGTCTATCTTTCACATTCGTGAAAATTTATAGAAATGGTTAACTGTTACTGCCTCTCTCTCTCTCTTTTCTCTCTCTCTCTCTCTTTTTTTTTTAAGATGCCACCACAGTGGCCTGCTGGAGAACAAAGGAGTTATGTTATACCTCCGGTAAGGTGAATTAGCCAAACATATACTTTCTTTAATTTTTTATTACTTATTTACTTATTTATTTTTGGAGAGGGAGAGAGAAATTTAAGCAGGCTCTACACCCAGTGCAGAGCCAGATGTGGGCCTCAGTCTCACAACCCCGGGATCATGACCTGAGCCAAAATCAAGAATCAGATACTTAATGGACTGAGGCACACAGCCACCCCTTTCTTGTCTTTATTTTAAAATCTTTTCTTACTTTAACTGTTAAATGTTTCTTGGCCTTTTGCCATCTCATGTTTGCCTGGGCATAATTATTTTTAAATTCCCCATCACATGTGTTTTTTATTGATTTCTTGTCAACACCAAGTATATTCTTCCATGCAAGAAACTGTTTTTTGTTTCTCAGATTGTTCTTACATTAAGACAATGGCTGCTCTGCATACAACAGGTGCTAAATTGTATATAATCCAAGAAAGATAGTATTAATACCTATGCTAATTCTAATTCAATGAATTTAGAATTAGTATTGAAACTGTCTCTAGTTTTCTACCCGTAAAAACATCTGTTGAAGAAAAGCATATATTTCACTGTTAATACTGTTATATGAGAAATAAAAGAGGCTGTTAGCTCTGAAACACTTGAGCCTTTACCTTTTTTTTTTCCCCCGAGACTTTACCTATTATCAGGATTGGACCTTTGAATAATATAACATGAGTTAAAATTCTCAGGCACTGGTAAATTCTCATTCTATTACTACATGTTGGAGTATCTTTTTCTTAGAGCCCTTCTAATCTAATTTTGTTGAAGCTTAGAAGACTTTTCAAATAAAAGACTAAAGTTTCTGAAATAATACAAAAACAACAATACAACCCACATTTAAATGCTAAATATAAGCTCACCTAATTTGAAGAATAAATTGTTTAGAAATGTATCTAATGTACATCTCTTTAACTATACTTTTATTGTAATTTAGGCTTATACTGCTGTTAACTACCACTGTAATGAAGTTGATCCAGGAGCTGAAGTTTTGCAAAGTGAATGTTCAGTTCATGAAGCTACTCCATCCTCAGGAAATGGCCCACAAAAGGCAAACATCTAATTTTGTTACTGATATTTATATTTTCACAATTATTTTTTGAAGTTTTAATAATGGCCCTTTGAGATGTAAGCATCATTTTTCAAATTTAAGTATGGAAGCCAAAAATTACAGAGCTTAAGTAACTGACTAATAATTTGGCAGTTTTTATAAAAGTTGATGAAATTTCAGGTACCCCCAAGCTTTCAGTGTTTACATATAGTTTCTGATATAGTAGACCTTTTCTCTCTTATATTTTCATGGTTTTTAAAATCATACTTAAATAACTATTAACGTAATTGGTAGAATGCAGAAGACTGGTAGGTTTCCTCAAGAATCCTCTCTTCAAAAGAAAGATTAGTATGAATCATACCTACCTTTTTTCCCATTTAAACATTTAGTTAGCTGAATAGTAATATAAAATTATTTATTGTATTCTCTCCATAACATTATATATAGTAGCAGCTCTCAAGAGTGGTGGAGTCACTAGTTATAATTGAAATACTGAAATAGGTGGAGTTGCTTCTTTTTTAATCATTAGAACAAACTACTAACAGTGCTCTCTTCAGTGCTCCTATGTTTTTCTTGAGTGGGTGGGAACGTGGAAGTAGTTGATGTGATAGGAATGTATGTAATAACATTGAAGGTTTCCCACTGGATTGTGTGAACTTTGTCCTTGTGTTTCTCAGTGGAAGAAGATGTTGAGAACTACTCAACTATAGAGTAAAAAAAAAATGCCTGATTTGAGTGATGAATAGTTAAAATTACCAGGTTTTACCCTGGATGTTTTTTCTTGGAATGTTGAAGTTCACTGTTTCTTATCTATCAGGAAAAATTAAAGAGCCTTGAGCAAATATCTGAGGGTTTTACTAAATTGAGCTTTACAACTAGTACTCTTAAGATTCTAAAAATTTTTTTATTTGATAAAAAGTTACATATTGACATGTAATGAATTACATGAAAATGTAATATATTGTGAATTACATAGTATTTTATAGATTACATAAGAATTCTTCAGAAAGAAGCAAATGTATTCATTCAACTTTCTTTAAAAAAGCTTGTTAAAGTGAGTAAAATACTGAAAATACTTCTCTTTTCAGAAATCTGTGGACAGAAGCATACAGACTGTGGTATCTTGTCTATTTAACCCAGAGAACAGACTGAGAAACTCTCTTGTTACTCAGGACGACTACTTCAAGGTATGAAAGAATAGTATACAGGATAAAAAGCATACCTGTCAGCTATGAAGCATCTTTTTTTCTGTAGTATATATGTTTTGAGATTACAAAGATCATTTAATTGAACTCTTGGATTTGACTGTAACTGAGAAAACCTCTGTGAGTGAGTTTTACCTGGCTGTTTTATGCTGCTCAAACCTTGATATAGTGTAGTTTGTCCTTAGGGAAGAAACCTTTAGCAGAAGTTTGTAATTGAAAAGGTTGTGAAAGAAGAGAGTTGAAGGAGAATATTGGCTTGACCAAATGAAGAAAGAAGAAATTTTAGGTACACAAAGCAGAACATACCTCGGAGATACCTCAGGTTCAGTTTCATACTGGTGCAATAGTGTAAATATGTAATAAAGTAAGTCAAATGAATTTTTTTGTTTCTCAGTACATATAAAAGTTATGTTCACACTGTACTGTAGTCTATGAAGTGTGCAATAGCACTATATCTAGAAAAAAGTATATATATATCTTAATTAAAATATACTTTTTGCTTAAAAAAATGCTGTGATCTGAGCTTTCAGTGAGTCAGAATCACTGACCCTAGATCACCATAACAAATAACAATAATGTGTGAAATATTAAGAGAATTACTAAAATGTAACACAGAGACACAAAGGGAACAAATGCTGTGGGAAAAATGGTGCCAGTAGACTTTCATTTCACTCTGATGGGGGAGGAATATTGTGCAAAAGAAAGTTTCTTTTTTTATAACAGGTTTATTGAGATACAATATACTACCATACAGTAAATCTATTTAAAACAATTCCATTTTTTAGTGTATTCACAAAATTGTGCAATCATGACCACAATCAGTTTTAGAATATTTTAATCCCCTCTTAAGCCATTAGCGGTCACTCTTTTTTTCCCCCCAGTTCCTCTACCCCTAGGGAGTCACTAACCTGCTTTTTTTTTTTTAATAAAGATTTTCCTATTCTGGAAATTTCATATATATAGAATAATGCAATATTGACATTTTGTGACTGGCTTCCTTCACTTAGCATAATGCTTTTAAGGTTCATCAATGTTACAGTGTATATTAGTACTTCATCTCTTTTTATTTACGGATATACCACCCTTTGTGTATTTATTACTTAAGAGACAACTTGGGTTGTTTCCACTTTCTAACTCTGATGAAAAATGCTGTGAACACTCATGGACAAGTTATTCTGTGGACCTATGCTTTTATTTCTCCTAGGTATATACCTGGAAATGAAATTGCTGACTAATAATAACTATGTTTAACCTTTTGAGAAATTGCTAGAATTTTTCCAAAATGACTTACACCATTTTATATTCAAAGGGTAGTTTTTAACTATTGTTTTCTGTCTTAAAACAAGGAAAGGAGAATAGTTTTTTTTCTGCCTATGAATGGGCATAGGATGAAACTTAAAGCCTTTTTAAAGGATATACTAAGGACTTCCTACTTAATACAGAAGAAGAGCAAAGCCATAGCAGGATTTTTTTTTTTTAAGATTTATTTATTTGACAGAGAGAAATCACAAGTACGCAGAGAGAGAGGAGGAAGCAGGCTCCCCACTGAGCAGAGAGCCCAATGCAGGGCTCGATGCGGGGCTCGATCCCAGGACCCTGAGATCATGACCTGAGCCGAAAGAGAGGCTTTAACCCACTGAGCCACCCAGGCGCCCCAAAGCCATAGCAGGATTAAGTTCTTGTCATATTCACAATAGGAAGTAAAACACATTTATTTAAAGTTTTGACATTTGTTCTCTTATTATTTCATTATACACAGACAGTATAATTTAAAAGGAAAGAACGAGGATTGTATGGCAGCCTACCTTGCCCAAAGTTCTAAAGGTTAAATAAGTAGTACTTAAATGATTTGTTTGCAAAGCAGAAAGTACTCTTTAAACTTGAGTTTTCACCTGGTATTAGGCAAAAACCTTACTTTGAATCTTCAGTTTTCTGTTCTTCTGCACTAGGAATCAAAAGTTGGTAGTCTAAAGTTGTTTGGTATCTAGACCTCTTTTGATTGGCTAATGTTATTGTTGTTTTAATTGAATTTGAAAGTATTAAGGCAAGGTATATACTTTTCCATGTTGTCTTTAAAATATTCACATCCTACCTGACCTCTGAAGATAACTTGAGTTTGTGACCACTTTCCTGGGTTTTAACCTAAATAGGATATTATCCTGTTGACAGATTGCAAAATTTCCAGAAGCCACTCTTCTTTATATGACAACTGAATTTAAACTTAGGAAAAGGGCACAGTTAAGCTCTTAGAGAAAAGAAAATACCATCGTGTTAGTTCTAGTTCATTAAGCTCCATTCCTTTTTATAAGGCCTTACTTCCTAATATTTGCACATCTGCAGGCAACATAAAATGAAAGGAAATTTTATGTATATTTTTTATTTATCTCTTCATTTCCTGAAGAATGATATATCTTGATCACAGATTAAGGGTATGCCTTTAAATGTAGCAAAATTGTTGTTTTTTAACCTAAAAGCATAGCATTTCAGTTCGAAGTGGAGTGCTGTACTCAAGCTGTGATTTCTACCAGATGCATTCTGTTAGTAAAAACAGTACTTTTAAAAAATTACATATGTTTTCCACCAGCTGTCTTTGGTGACATCACTGCCAAATCATTAATTAAGACTCTTAATAAAATGACATTGACTCCCAAGTTCTCTGTTTCTGAGTTTACTGAGATTTCTTTTTAAATTGTTGAATAAAACTAGGTCATTGGTATGTTTGTTATCTTTAAAGTTCAAGAAAGCTTCCCAGAAAGGATCATTTTTCTCTTGTTATTTATAGTTTTTTTTTTAAACCCAGAATAAATGCTTTAAGTATTTGTAACTATCTTAGGTCATAGTGATAATACAAAATTTCCAATGAAGTAAAAAAGGACTGTTTCTGTCTTTTCTAGGATAAAAGAGTGCATCACTTTAGAAGAAGTCGAGCAGTGCTTAAATCTGTTTGATCCTCTCTGCTAACTTTCTAGTCTCATGGAAAGTTGCTGGTTTTGAATATTAAGAAGAGACTGAAAGTTTTCACTATTATAGAAATTTAATTCTGAATTTTGATAACTCACACTCAGACTTTCTTACATAAGTTGTAGTAGATTGCCTAGTTTTATTTTACATTGAAAATGTTCATTAGATGTTTATTTAGAAACTGGTTCTGTGTTCAATATATAGTTGGAAGTAAAAAATAATTGAGACTAAAAGGAATAACTTTATCTGTAAGGATTTTTTAAAATTGAAACTGATATTTTAAGAGTTTAAAAGCAATTGCTGATTTTCAGAAAATTAGAAAACCTATTTTGAAAGGTCAGAATTTTCATAGTTTGAATTCAAGCATTTCACTTCTCCAACAAGTACTTGTGAACAGTACGATATTTACAGTATTGTTCTTTACGTTTATGATTTGTCTCGAAATTTACCACAAAAACAGAGTTTTTAAAACTGTATTTTTAATCAGTGGAACTCAATATATAGTTAGCTTTATTGAAGTCTTCCTTGTCTAAATCCAGTAAAAGAGAGTCTAAACAAACAGTCCAATCAGTGGGTCTTAAGTTTATTAGTTCAAAGTACATGTATTTTATCCAGAATCCACACATAGATATCTTATTTGATTGGGATGCTAATTAGGATAACTAAAATTCTGGGCATAATTTTTTTAAAAATCCAAAACAAACAAAACTTTACTAAGTACATAAGCTGCTTCTCAGTGAGTTACCATTCTCCTTTTTTCTTTAAATTTTTTTTCCTTGAAATGCTAAACTCAATGGCTGTATCTTAAATTGTGCAAAATACTGCTATTAAAGAATGCTGAAACTTTTTTTTATGTCACTTAAAAGGTTAATCAGAGTATCTGAAAGGAATTGTTTTTATAAAAACATTAAAATATTAGTTATTTGTTAAAGAGCAAATAGATTTTATTTTTGCCTGTTAACCTATTATAGTTCCCTTTTTAAAGTAAAATATGTTTAAAAAGAGTCAAATGGTTATGTTTCAAAACCACTAAAGTTTTAATTGTATCTCTAGAATATACTAGGACAGAGCTAACAATCATTTCTAGATTAGCTAGTCTCCTTGTTAGATGTTGTAAATTGTGACAGACAGCTAGAGCGCTAGAGCCCCTTTGCTTCCCCTACAGTCTTGATTTTCCAGTCTGTAGCACCATTCTTTCGGGAGGTTTGCTCCTTGAATAAGATGATGTAAAGAAGAGAAGTAGCATCTTGAACAGTTTGAGGGCTAAGCCTTGAAAAGGTGGCAACAGGACAAAACCTTTCTAAGGGAAATACTGTATTAGCATCATTTGACCTGCCATGAAAATGAGTTTAAAGTGGCTTCCTGGCCATTCTTTCATTGGTCCCTTCACTAAAAACATGAAGACTCCATTTAGCCCTAACGTAAGGCAGCTACTATGGGCCATATCATCAGTCTTCATCGTTGTCTTATAATCCCTAATAATTTTTACTCTGAATCTGAAGGGAAGTGTCTTTTAACTTAAGGATCCCTGAGAGGGCTTTCTTATGCCTCAGAATTTGAAAGTGCCCTGAAATTTGTCCTTTAAAAAAATTCTCTGTACTTTTTTTGGGGTGTACTATAACATTCTTACATGTATCATTCTGCGATTAAATTTCCAGGTTACTCTAAATGATACCTAAATTTGAAAGAGCCAATTCTAATTATCCCAGTGTGACCTTAAGAAAAGTAAGAGAATAAACTTTATTTTTCTGCTTTTTTGTTGGACTGAAGTATTTAAAAGAGTAAGGTAGAAATAAGAGACAACAAGTCCTGAACCTTTCAAAATGGAAAATTAATTTTAAACTTATAAGTATGTTCCTATAACCTATTGTTGAAACTGTTTTTGCATAAATGAATAAACAGAAATAAAGAAACTTTTTTTTCCCAAAAGCATTTCAACCTACTTATTCATGTCATATCAGCTAAAGAGATAGTGGGGAGTTGGGTGGGTAGTGATGTGAAAAGGTTTAGATCCTTAAAATTCAAAAGTTGTAAATATTTTTCAATTTATTAATCTGATGGAGTTACTTTATGAAAGCAAATTTTGATACATTGCATTTTATTGCGCTCTCTTATGAAATTAAGAGCTAGGTTTTTGTGAGAAAATAATCACTCTTAGGTTAAGTTGGAAATGGTTAATGGGTTCCAGTGCCATGAATTAACAGACCGGTGCCTACTGAGAATGCTGGTAAGTCACATGTAACTATAGTTTCATGACCAAGGTCCCTCTCATTTTGTACTCTCTATATAAATGTTTTGTCTACTGCGTACTTCGGACCTCATCTCTGTGACCCTTATTTTGAAGTATTCTAGTTGTCTATGATAGAGCTTAAATTTTTCATATTATATGTACTTCATATGAGGATGTATCCAAAAGATCATTACTCAAGCTCCAGTACTCAGAGTTCTATAAACTAAGGCCAGAAGAGAGGAAATTCTCCCCTTTGGACACTCTTATGCTACCTTTCATAACTGACTCATTGCCAGAAAAATAGATACGAAGCTTTCTAAAAAAAGAAGAGTGCCTTCTGAATCACCAAAGATTAAGTTTTGATATTTAAAGTATAATTTGTTGAAGATTAGTAATCCTGAAATGTACATGTGTATGTATGTATACACACATACATATATACTGTTTTTCAGAATATTTGATTAGCCCTAAGCTAAATAAGTGTATAACATTTTGAGACCGTAAAGCTAGACTGCATATGTCTTAAACAGTTGTTTTAAACCTGCTTGATATTTTTTTTTTATGATTTTGTTTATTTATTTGACAGAGATCACAAGTAGGCAGAGAGGCAGGCAGAGAGAGAGGGGGAAGCAGGATCTCTGCTAAGCAGAGAGCCTGATGCAGGACTCGATTCTGGGATCCTGAGATCATGACCTGAGCCAAAGGCCGAAGGCAGAGGCTTAACCCACTGAGACACCCAGGTGCCCTGAAACCTGCTTGATATTTTAAACATATTTGCAAGTTAAGGATTACCTCAAAATTCTCAACACAAAACCAAGTCTTTGGGATTGAAAAAGAAATTTCATATAGCATCTTTTTTTGGTAAAATGTTGCAAATTATGACAAAAGTCAAGTGATGTGAAAAAGATTGGTCAGCCCTGTAAGAAATATATTGTGTGCTTTTTCCCTCCTAAGAACATGTAACCTTTGTATGGTTTAAAATAACTAATATTGATTACTTTAACTGCAAGATATTTGTTGACTTTCAAAAATAAATACTCCACAGCAGTTCCTTGTATTCATAAAGCTTTCTATCCACTTTCCTAAAATTCTCTTGGTTGTCTTTAAAGGTAAACTCATAAAAACGGGTTGCCACATTGCTTAATCGTCTTGCCTGCTTTCATGACCGTTGTTTGAGGGTAATAAGGAGCAGCAGTGATAAGGCAGCGTGCCACTCTGCTTTTGCAAAGATGGCAATAGAGAGGGTGGGGGACCGTAAGAGGGAGAAAAGCGGCAGTATTTTCCATTGACCAAGTCTTGCAAATAGGCCCAGCTGTTGAGTAGGATCATTTGGAATCCCTGAAACACTTCCAGATGAGGATTGCTCCTGTACATGCATTGATAACTGTATAATCTAGCTCTTCCCGACATTACATGTAATACGTCTCTCTGTGTGTAACTGAATCTTGAGCAATTCCTCACCACCCATCATCAAAGACTCTGAGTTTTCCATCTGTAGACAGTACATTTGGTAGTAGAAAACAATAAACATAAGAAGTTCAAACTATAAACATGCGTTTTTGAATGCTCATGCAAAATATTCAATCTGTAGCAAAGAAATGATAGGTAATTCTGCTTTGCATTTAGAGTTAAAAACATCTGTCTAATATGGCTGTAGCTGTGGGCCAATCCCAAGGAAATGCAAAAAATTGTCTCTTGATACAGAAGTTGAAACTAGCACTGTACAATTAAGCTCTACGGTAGCTATATTTTATGTTTTTAACTGGTCTGAAACTGAAACTTTCCCACTTAGTCTCTAGTTCATTTCCCCAAGGCACATGGAGGCTTTGTATCTAATGTGTACCTCCATTAAGGCTGCATGCCAGGAATATGCCTTTTCCCACATAAAATTCCCAGATACCAGTTCAGTAGGTCTTTAAACAATAGAACAAATGTGCTTGCATAACTGGGATATTGGGGTCATGAAAGCTCTTTATAAATTTGAAGCAATAGTAACATTTCACGCAGTTCAGAAAGTTGGAGGTTTTATAATCCTTAATCAGTACTTTTTTACAGAAAACAGATCTAGCAAAAGTACATGAAGGCTAATCTCATCTATTGTCTTTCCCCAGAATAAAATGAATAGAAACATACTCTGTTCTGGCTCAATCTTGGGTGAAACTATTTATTATAGAAGAAAGGCAGGTCAAGTCAACTGATCTTTACTGGTATAGCCAGATCAACTGTTTACAGTTGGGCTGGTCCCCTCTGCCCTTGCACACTTGATAAAAATGTTTAATATTATCAATCTACCACCATCCCCCCCAAAATAAATGGCTAGACTAGTAGGAATGGAGAGAAATAATTTAAAATACAGAGGCCATTTTCTCTTTGTTTTTTCCTAAGCTTATCCCCTACCTAGTGTTTAGTTGCTTCACAGTGAGTAAAATCTGAACACTGCTTAAGTAATACACCTGCTAAATGAGAAAAGTTTTAAATGCATTTTTTTCTTCTGAACATAGTTTGGTTACTGTTCATCATTTTGGTTTTGGTGGTATGTCTTTGGCAAAATAAAAACCTGTATACTCACTTTCCAAAATTATATCTATAATTAGATCAACTTTATATTTGATGGGGTAAGTTTCCTCAATGATAAACCAATCAGGAAAGTCAAGGAACGTCAGAACCATCATCTGGGATGCTTTTCAGAGATTCAGATTCCTGGGTCTTAATCTCAGATGCTTTTATTCTGTAGGCCTGGGCTCAGAAATCTGTATTTTTACCATGTCCCTCAGGGGATTCTGATCTCTGCAATACTCATTTTGAGGAATACTGCCCCAAATGAAGATCTCTCAGTATGTCATCTCAGGCTACCTCTAACTTTGAGATAAATAGATTTGGAGATCAACTCTGTTAGGTCCATTTTGACTTGTTCACAAATTATTTTGTTGGCATAATTCATCTCTTCCTGCCAGGCCAACAGGTTCAGGAGTGTCTATTGTCCACACATGTCTATTGTCCACACACACGGGAGACTCATGAAAAGGCTGAAAAGTGGATCGAATCAGGTCTTAAAGACATGTAGTCAAAAATGAATGTTAAGACAGAAGAGGGAGTGACTGCAGAAGAAAAGCTGGATTCTGAGGCCAAGTGCTGGTATGCCAAGGGTATGGAACTAGGCTCAGCTGAGAAGGGGCAGAGTGTACATTAAGGAGGCAGAGATAATATACTTGCCTCCTGGAGAGAGGAAATCTACTTTTGGCCCACTTGGAAAATTTCCGTATACTACCCATGGATTTTAGAGGAGCATGGCCTGTTCATTGCTTATTTTCCAACCTTGGAATTAATCTCTCTCATCCTTAACAAGAATATTAATAACAAATATTGTTTTGTTGGTTTTTTTTTAGATTTTATTCATTTGGCAGACAGAGATCACAAGTAGGCAGAGAGGCAGGCAGAGAGAGAGGGGGAAGCAGGCTCCCCGCCAAGCAGAGAGCCCAATGTGGGGCTCGATCTCAGGACCCTGGGATCATGACCTGAGCTGAAGGCAGAGGCTTAACCCACTGAGCCTTGTTTTTGATTATGCTAGAAGCATTCATACTTTTTTCCTCAATTATTTTTTATTCCCCTTTTTAAAAACTTACTCAAATTCAATTAACATAGTGTATTATTAGTTTCAAAGGTAGAATTCAGTGATTCATCAGTCTTTTATAACACCCAGTGCTCATTACATCACATGCACTTCTTAATGTCCATCACCCAGTTACCCCATTTCCACAACCACCTCCCCTCCAGTAACCCTGTTTGTTTCCTATCATTAAGAGTCTCTTATGGTTTGTCTCCCTGATTTTGTCTGGATTTATTTTTCCCTCCCTTCCCCTATGCTCCTCTATTTTGTTTCTTAAGTTCCACATACAAGTGAAATCATGTAATTGTCTCTCTGATTGCCTTATTTTGCTTGGTATAATACCCACTAGTTCCATAAATGTCATTGGAAAAGGCAAGATTTCATTTTTTTGATGGGCAAGTAATATTTCATTGTATATATATATATATACACCACATCTTTATCCATTCATCTGTCAATGGTCATCTGGGCTCTTTCCATATTGGCTATTGTGGACACTGCTGCTGTAAACATTGGGGTGCACATGCCCCTTCGAATCACGGGTAAATACACAGTAGTGCCATTGCTGGGTTGTAGAGTAGCTCTATTTTCAACCTTCTGAGGAAACTTTGTACTGTTTTTCAAAGTGATTGTACCAGCTTGCATTCCCATCAACAGTGTAAGAGGTTTCCCCTTTCTCCACATCCTCGCCAACATCTGTCATTTCCTGACTTGTTAATTTTAGCTATTAACCTCACTGTTGTGAGGTGGTATCTCATTGTGGTTTTGATTTGTATTTCCCTTATGCTGAGTGATGTTGAGCATTTTTTCATGTGTCCATTGACCATTTAGATGTCTGGAGAAATGTTTGTTCATATTTTCTGCCTATTTCTTGATTGGGTTGTTTGTTTGTAAACACCTTGGGTGTTGAGTTTGTAAGTTCTTCATAGATTTTTGGATGCTGCCCTTTATCTGATACATCATGTGCAAATATCTTCTCCCATTCTGTCGGTTGTCTTTTGGTTTTGTCAACTCTTTCCTTTGCTGTGCAAAAGGTTTTCATCTTAATGATGTCCCAATGGTTCATTTTTACCTTTGTTTCCCTTGCCTTTGGAGACAATGTCTAGCAAGAAGTTTCTGCAGCCAAGGTCGAAGAGGTTGCTGCCTGTGTTCTCTTCTAGGACTTTGATGGGTTCCTGTCTCACATTTAGGTCTTTCATCCATTTTGAGTTTATTTTTGTGTATAGTGTAAGGAAATGGTCCAGTTTCGTTCTTCTGTATGTGGCCGTCCCAATTTTCCCAACCCCATTTGTTGAAGAGACTTTTTTCCATTGGACATTCTTTCCTGCTTTGTTGAAGATTAGTTGACCATAGAGTTGAGGGTCCATTTCTGGGTTCTCTGTTCTGTTCCATTGATCTGTGTGTCTGTTTTTGTGCCGGTACCATACTGTTTTGATGATTACAGCTTTGTAATAGAGCTTGAAGCCTGGAATTGTGATGCCCCAGGTTGGGTTTTCTTTTTCAACATTCCTTTGGCTTTTCTGGTTCCATACAAATTTTAGGATTTTTTTGTTCCAGCTCTGTGAAAAAAGTTGATGGTATTTTGATAGGGATGGCATTGAATATATAGATTGTTCTAGGTAGCATAGACATTTTAACAATATTTGTTATTCCAACCCATGAGCATGGAACATTTTTCTTTTTCTTTGTGTCTTCCACAATTTCTTTCATGAGTGTTCTATAGTTTTCTGAGTCTAGATCCTTTGCCCCCTTAGTTGGGTTTTTCCCTAGGTGTATCTTATGGTTTGGGGTGTAATTGTAAATGGGATCAACTCCTTAATTTCGCTTTCTTCTCATTGTTAGCAGAAATGCAACTGGTTTCTGTGCATTGATTTTATTTCCTGCCACATTGCTGAATTCCTGAATGAGCTTTACCAATTTGGGGGTGGAGTCTTTCGGGTTTTCCACATAGAGTATCATGTCACCTGCAAAGAGTGAGAGTTTGACTTCTTTGCCGATTCTGATGCCTTTTAATTTCTTTTTGTTGTCTGATTGCTGAGGCCAGTACTATGTTGAACAATAGTGTTAAGAGTGGACATCCCTGTTGTATGCCTGACCTTAGGGGAAAAACTTTTCAGTTTTTCCTCATTAAGAATGATAGTCACTGTGGGCTTTTTATATGTGACTTTTATGATACTGAGGTATGTTCCCTCTATCCCTTTTTCCTCATTAAGAATGATAGTCACTGTGGGCTTTTTATATGTGACTTTTATGACACTGAGGTATGTTCCCTCTATCCCTACATTGTGAAGAGTTTTAATCAAGAAAGGATGCTGTACCTTCTTAAGTACAATGATTTTTCTGCAACTGTTGAGATGATCATTCAGTTCTCGTCCTTTCTTTTGTTAATGTAGTGTATCACATTGATTGATTTGCAGATGTTAAACCACCCTTGCATCCCAGGAATAAATCTCACTTGGTTGTGGTGAATAATCCTTTTAATGTACTTTTGGATACTATTGGCTAAAATCTTGGTGAGAGTTTTCGTATCCATGTTCTTCAGGGATATTGGTCTGTAATTCTCCTTTTTGGTGGGGTCTTCGGTTTTAGAATTAAGGTAATGCTGGCCTTATAAAATGAGTGTGGAAGTTTTCATCCCATTTCTATTTTTTGGAACAGTTTCAGAAGACTAGGTATTAATTCTTTTTTCAATGTTTGGTAGAATTCCCCTGGGAAGCCATCTGGCCCTGGGTTCTTATTTGTTGGGAGATTTTTGACTACTACTTTAATTTCCTTGCTGGTTATGAGTCTGTTCAGGTTTTCTATTTCTTCCTGGTTCTATTTTGGTAGTTTATAAATTTCTACGAATGCATCTATTTCTTCCAGATTGCCTAATTTGTTGGCATATAGTTCCTCATAATAAGTTCTTGTGATAGTTTGTATTTCTCTGGTATTGGTTGTGACCTCTCCTTTTTCATTTATGATTTTATTTATTTGGGTCCTTTCTCTTTTCTTTTTGATAAGTCTGGCCAAGGGTTTATCGATCTTACTAATTCTTTCAAAAACCAGCTCCTAGTTTCGTTGAACTGTTCTACTGTTCATTTGATTTCTACTTCATTGATTTTTGATCTAATCTTTATTTCTGTTCTTCTGGGTTTAGGCTATATTTGCTATTCTTTCTCCAGGTCCCTTAAGTGTAAGGTTAGGTTGTGTATTTGAGACCTTTCTTGTTTTTTGAGAAAGGTTTATATTGCTATATACTTCCCTCTTAGGACTGCTTTTGCTGCATCCCAACATTTTTGAACAGTTGTGTTTTCATGTTTGTTTGTTTCCATGATTTTTAAAAAATTCTTCTTTAATTTCCTGCTTGACCCATTCATTCTTTAGTTGCAACCTCCATGTATTTGAATTTCCTTTTGTGACTGAATTCAAGTTTCAAAGCATTGTGGTCTGAAAATATGCAGGGAATGATCCCAGTCTTCTGGTACTGGTAGAAACCTTATTTGTGACCCAATGTGTGATCTATTCTGGAGAATGTTCCATGTGCACTCAAGAAGAATGTATATTCTGTTGCTTTAGGATGAACTGCTCTGAATATGTCTGTGAAGTCCATCTGGTCCAGTGTGTCATTCAAAGCACTGTTTTCTATGTTGATCTTCTGCCTAGATGATCTGTCCATTGCTAGGATATTGTTAGTAGGATGTTAAAGTCCCCTACTCTTATTGTATTATTATCAATGTGTTTCTTTAATTTTGTTATTAATTGATTTATATAACTGGCTGCTCCCATATTAGGGGCATAAATATTTACAATTGTTAGATCTTCTTGTTGGATAGACCCTTTAATTATGATATAGTGTTCTTCCTCATCTCTTATTACAGCCTTTTCTTTAAAATTTAATTTGTCTGATACAAGGTTTGCCCCACCTCAGCTTTCTTTTGATATCCATTAGCATGATAAATGGTTCTCCACTCCCTATCACTTTCAATCTGGAGGTGTCTCTGGATCTAAAATGAGTCTCTTGTAGACTGCATATCATTGGGTCTTGCTTTTTTTTTAAAGATTTTATTTATTTATTTGACAGAGTTCATAAGTAGGCAGAGAGAGAGGGGGAAGCAGGCTCCCTACTGAGCAGAAACCCTCCCCCCCCATGTGGGGCTTGATCCCAGGACCCTGAAATCATGACCTGAGCTGAAGGCAGAGGCTTAACCCACTGAGCCACCCAGGCACCCCTGGGTCTTGCTTTTTTTATCCAATCTGACGACCTGTGTCTTTTGATGGGGGCATTTAGTCCATTTACATTCAGAATTAACTATTGAAAGATATAAATTTAGTACAACTCTATTATCCGTAAAGTCACCAGTCCTGTATATTGTCTCTCTTCCTTTCTGGTCTGTGTTACTTTTGGGCTCTCTCTTAAAGGATCCCCTTTAATATTTCTTGCAGGACTGGTTTGGTGAACACAAATTCTTTTAGTTTTTGTTTGTCTTGGAAGCTCTTTATCTCTCCTATTCTAAATGACAGCCTTGCTGGATAAAATATTCTTGGCTGCATATTTTTCTCTCATTTGGCACCCTGAATATATCATGCCAGTCCTCTCTGGCCTGCCAGGTTTCTATGCATAGGTCTCTTGCCAGTTTAATGTTTCTACCCTTGTAGGTTAAGTACTTCTTATCCCAAGCTGCTTTCAGGATTTTCTCTGAAATTTGCAAGCTTCACTGTTATATATTGAGGTGTTAACTTATTTTTATTGATTTTGAGGGGGATCTCTATGCCTCCTGGACTAGATAGAGTGTCCATTCCCTTCCCCAGATAAGGAAAGTTCTCAACTATAATTTGCTCAAATATACCTCCCCCCCCCCCTTTCTGGGACTCCAGTTATTCTAATATTGCTTCACTTTATGTTATCACTTATCTCTTGAATTCTCCCCTTGTGGCCCAGTGATTGTTTATTTCTCTTTTTCTCAGCTTCCTATTCTCTATCATTTGGTCTTCTATATCATTAATTCTTTCTTCTGCCTCATTTTCTTAGCAGTTAGAGCCTCCATTTTTTAATTTCATCTTATTAATAGCCTTTTTTATTTTGACCTGATTATATTTTAGTTCTTTTATTTCTCCAGAAAGGGATTCTCTAGCCTTCCCTATGTTTTTTTTCAAGCCCAGCTAGTATCTTTATAATTGTTATTCTGAACTCTAGTTCCAACATCTTACTTATATCCATACTGAGTGGGTCCCTAGCAGTCAGTAGTGCCTCTTGTTCCCTTTTTTAATTGAGTTTTTCCATCTTGTCATTCTGTCCAGAGAAGAATAGATGAACGAGAGAACAAAATACTAAAATAGCAACAATGACCCCAGAGAAATAAATACTAAACAAATCATAAGAAACCAAAACCAAAGAAAAAAAGGGAGAGAATATAATCCTACAGATGAACAGAACTGAGCACACTATATCCTGGGTGTATTTTGGTCTGTTTTATAGAAGAAACAAGGCCCCCAAATTGTAAAGAAAGAAAAACTTCTATATATACAAAAATGAAATTAAATACAATGAAAGGATAGAATATAGGTATAAAAATTAAAATTAAGAAAGACTTTTAAAAAGATAAAATAAATTAGTTGAAAAGGAAAAATAAAAGAAAAAAATTAAAATTGGAAGACTAGTGAATCATGAGAAAAAAAACACAATTCTATATACCATTTCCCCCTAGCACTGGAATTTTGCAGTTCTCATTGATTGGTAAACTTGGTCTTGGCTGGATGTTCTTGCTCATCTTCAGGGGAGGGGCCTGTTGAATTAATTCTCAAAAGTCTTGCCCAAGGTGGAACTGCACCAGCCCTTGCCAGGGGCCAGGCTGAGTAATCTGCTTTGGTTTGCTCTCTGTGGCTTTTGTTCCCTCAAGGCTTTCCATGCAGCTGTAGAGGATGAGAATGAAAATAGCAGCCTCTCCCTCTCCAGCTCCCAAGCTGATAGTTCACACCGCCCCACTCATCACACCCTTAGGGAAAAGCAGTCAGTTACTCCTCTCTCCCTGGTCTACATCTGCACTCTGCTCGTCTGGCCTATGACCCAACATTTCTATCTCAGACACATGACCCCGCTTTCAGTCTCCAAACCCTGCAGACTCCTGTAGTGTGCTCCTGTGCCGCTCCTCCTGTGGGTAGGAATGGAGGTCTTGCCATGATTCTGCTGCTTCCTGGGCCCCTGCTCAGAGAGTGGTTGCCCAACAGTGCCACGGTTCATGGTTTATAGCAACTTTGACCTGAGAGGCCACTCTGGGGCTCACTGATGCTGCCGGCTTCCCTGTTCTGATGCCTGGGAGCTCTGCCACACTCAGGCACCCCCGGTCTTTTTGTGACTCCAGGGATCCAGAGACCACACTGCTCCAGTGAGGGTTCTGCCCCCTTTTCACCACCCGAGTGCCTTTCAGGTCAGGACATCCCTCACTGGAGCCAACTTCTAAAAGTTCCAATTTTGTGCTCCACTGTTCTCTCACTTGCTGGGAGCTGACTGATGGAGACTCCCTCCCCTATGGTCTATCTTCCTGTAGATTGCCTAGGATTCACTTCTCCGCACCTCCTACCTTGCAGAAAGTGGTCACTTTTCTCTTGCAGAGTTACAGCTATTCTTTTCTTAACATCTCAGTTGAGTTCGCAGGTATTTAGAATGATTTGATAGCTATCTAGCTGAATTCCAGGGAGCAGGTAAAACTAGGGTCCCTTACTCCTCCACCATCTTCCTCCTGCCACAAATAAATATTATTAATGAAATGTTTAAAAAAATCAAGTTCCAGAGACAATCTAGGGCATATTAAGATTCATATGTATGTGTGTGTGTTTAAAAAATTTCACCTGATTTGGAACTCCTGGGTGGCTCAGTGGGTTAAACATCTGCCTTCAGCTCAAGTCATGATCCCGGAGTTCTGGGATCAAGCCCTGCAGCAGGCTTCCTGCTCGATGGAGAGTTGCTTCTCCCTCTCCATCTGCTTCTCCACTCCCGCCCCTGTACATGCTTTTCTCACTCTCTCTCAAATAAATCTTTTTCAAAATTACATGTAATTCATATAAAAATATAAAATAAATATACCTTTGTTTGAAACAATTTTTTAAATAACTCTTATGTTGAAAAAAGAATAATAAAAATAAATACCCAAATTAGCTTAAGGAAGAGAACATTCCATTAATTTAGACCATGTCTTCTCTGACCACACCTTCTTTCTCCTCAACGAGAGGTAAGCACTAAATTGAATTTTGGTTTAAACTACTAAAAAATTTGTTGTTTCTTTTCATGTGTTTTTGTGTATGTGTGTGTGTTTAAGGCTTTACTTTTTAAAAATGACTATTTAAAGACATTTTTTTAAGAGCAGTTTTAGGTTCACAGCAGAGCTGAGAGGAAGATACAAAGGTTTCCCATCACTCTCTGGCTCCCCACACACATAGCCTCCTCCATTAACATCCCCCAGCAGAGCAGTTACAATTGATGCACTCCATTAACACATTATAGTTACCTAAAGTCCATAGTTTTCTTTAGGGTTCACTTTTGGTGTTATACTTTCAATGGGCTTGGACAAAATGTATAATGATGGGGTTCCAGCATTATAGTACTATACAGACTATTTTCACTGTTCTATAAATCCTCTATGCTCCACTTATATATGCCTCAAACCCCACATTTACCTTTAACCCCAAACCACTCATCTTTTGGGTATCTCCATAGTTTCACCTTTCCCACAATTTCTTAAAGTAAAAAAAAAATACAGTATGTAGCCTTTTCAGATTGACTTCTTTCACTAGTAATAGACATTTAAGTTTCCTCTATGTCTTTTTATGACTGGCTGGCCACTTTTTAGTGCTGAATGATATTGAATGTACCACAAGTTGTCCATTCATCTACTGAAGGACGTTTGGTTGCTTCCGAGTTTTGGTAATTATGAATAAAGCTGCTAGAAGCATCCACATGCAAGTTTTTGGATGAACAGAAGTTTTTGATTCATTTGCATCGATGCCACAGAGTGCAGTCCCTGGACCATATAGTATGTTTCATTTTGTAAAAATATGCCCAACTCTCTTTCAAAGTGGCTGTACTGTTTTTCATTCCTACCAGCAATGAAGGAAAGTTCCTGCTGTTCTGCATCCTTGCCAGAATTTTGTGTTGTCAATAGTCCAGATTTTGGCCATTCTAATAGGTGTATAGTTATATCTTGTTTTTTTGGGTTGCATTTCCTTAATGACATGGGATCTTTCTTATGTTTGTTTGTCATCTGTATATCTTCTTTGGGGGGGTGTCCATTAGGTTTTTGGCCCATTTTAAATTGTTTTATTTTTTCTTGTTGAGTTTTTAGAGTTCTTTGTATATTTTGGATAACCGTTGTTTATCAGATTTGTAATGTTATTGTACATCTTTTTATGTGCTTGTTGGCCATTTTTATTTCTTATTTGTAGAAATGTCTATTTGGTCCTCTGCCCATTTTTTGTTTGTTTTTTTTTAAAGAATTTATTTATAATTGTCAGAGAAAGAAAGAACACAAGTAGAGGAACAGCAGGCAGAGGGACTGACCCACCCAGAAGTCCCCTTTGCCCCCTTTTTAATTTGTTTTTTTTGTCATTTTACTTTTGAGTCATTAGAAATTTCTCTTTCTTCGTCATCCTCTCTCTTAATATATTCAGATAGATAGATCGATTGATTTACAGATGTATTCACACAAATACCCATGTATATTTTCCTGGATACTAGACTCTTATCAGAGATAATTTACAAATATTTTTTTCCCATTCTGTAGGTTGGATTTTCACTTTCTTGGTAATGTCCTTTGATACACAAAAGTTTTAATTTTTTTTAAAAATTTTATTTATTTGACAGACAGAGATCACAAGTAGGCAGAGAGGCAGGGAGAGGGGGAAGCAGGCTCCCCACCGAGCAGAGAGCCCAATGTGGGGCTCGATCCCAGCACCCTGAGATCAGGACCTGAGCTGAAGGCAGAGGCTTAACCCACTGAGCCACCCAGGTGCCCCCCAAAGTTTTAATTTTGATGAAATCTAATTTATCAATAATTTGTTACTGCTTTTTGTGCTTCTGTTATATCTAAGAATCCATTTCTAATTTCCAGGTCATGAAGATTTATCCCTGCATGTTCTTGTTATGACACTATAAGCCCTAGAATTTCATAAATTTCCATAAATGGAATCAGGCAGCCTAGATTTTTTCACTCAGTATAATGTTTATGAGACTCTTCATATTGTTACATGTTTTAGTAGTTTATTCTTTTTTTTACTGCCAATTAGTATTCCATTTGATGGAGGTACCACATTTTGTTTCTCCCTTCACCTATTGATGGCCATCTGGGCTGTTTCCAGTGATGAACTGTTATGAGTAATGTTTCTGTGAACATTCATGTAAAAGTTTTTGTGTGGAAAATATGTTTTCACTTCTCTTGGGTAAATACCTAGAGTAGAATTTCTGGGTCATATGCTAAGTGTCTGCTTCACTTTACAAGAAACTTACAAATTGGTTCCCAAAGTAGTTGTGTTATTTTGCATTTTCATTAGCAATGTAGGAGTGTTCAGTTGCTCTACATTTTTGCCACAACATGCTAGGTGTTGTCGGTCTTTTTAATTTTAACCATTCTATGGGGAGCAGTTTTTATAAGCTTCCCAAGATTACCTATACCTTTCTGTATATAGTACACCAATTAAAAGTTGAGAGAAAAAAAAATAACTTCCTGCATGATTGTAATGTGCAGCCATGGTTGAGAACTGTTAAGTTCTTCAGACAAATGAGTTCCAAATACTTAAGTAATGACAGATATTTGTGCTTCTGTGTTCATGGTTTATTTGTTTTCACTCACCCACTCACTTACTCAAAAAGAGCTGCACTGACTCTTTACTAAGTGTTGGGAATATAGAGATACTATGGTACCTCTCAAGAATCTCAGTGTAAAGGTTTTTTTTTTCCTTCCCTTTCTCTTAAGAAAACCAATTTCACATGCATGACCAGTTATTTCGGACAGTTTTTTGTTCGTTGGTTTGTTTATTTTGTTTTCTACTGATCTATCTTGGAATTTTGAAGTCCTGGCCCAAGTTCAGTCCTGATGAGGGAGAGAAAAGGTAATGGGATCCTTCATGGTGTTCGAGATGTTGCTTTTTTAGTTTTGTACTTTCCCTTCCCTGATTCCTACGTCTCATACTTCCTTTAGTATAGTCCAACTTTGGGCACAATGTCTTTACATGAGTTAGGTAGGGAGTTGTAAAAATAAAGATAAAATGGACATATTTTACCCCTGGTATTTGCACTCTGGTGCCTGAGCATTGTAGAGCCCATGGCCGGGTTTTGATCTTTGTATTTTATCTCTCCCTTGTTTGTTTTTTTTGATGTAGACATTCTTCAATAAACAGGATATTCTAATAAAAATAAGACAAACTGGCAAAACATAAATCCTCAGCAGAAGCCTCATAAAGAAATATAGTATATGGATGAAAATAATTTGGCCTATAAGCCAAACAAAACTCACGTGTAAAATTGTGTCATTAAATAGTAAGATATTTTCTCATTTTCTGTTAAATTTACACAATAAAAAGACTTTGGAATGGTACAACAATGCCCACCTCTTTGGAACTCTTAGAAAAAGATATAAAACCTAAGGTAGAGGTCAGTGTGAAGGTTGTTAAAATTGGCTGCCACTTAGTTGGAAAACAAATTCTGCACAGAACAACTGGGGCCCGAGTGACTCCAGAGACCACAGAAATCTTGTAGGAAAGGGCTAATGAAAAAAGTCTGACAAGGAGTAGAAAGCTATTAGTGAAGCTCTGGTCTAGAGAAATCTCATCAGCAAAATGGATGAATTTTCATCAAGAAAATATTTTCTAGAGCAACCTCAAGCCAGCTTAATTGCTTTATTGATATTCTTTACAATGCAGTGAAACCATTCTCAATATTTGCTATATTTATTTTTATTTCCTTGAATATTTTTACTGCAATTATTTTTCTATTTTCGTTTTTTAACACAAATTGGATTAATTGATCAGTTTTCTCCAGCTTTATTGAATATATGATTGACAAATAAAAATTATATCTCTTTAGGTTGTACAATGTGATTTTTAAGGTGTACAACTGATGATTTAATTAATATACATATACACTGTAAAACAATTACCACAATCCAATTAATTAATATATTCCTTACCTCACATACTATTTTGTATATGGTCAGAACACTTAAGATCTATTCTCTTAACATATATATGCTAAGTCATAATATATAATTTAAACATATTATTATATTATGTTATTATATAATATTATATATGGGCTCAGTCGTTAAGCATCTGCCTTCGGCTCATGATCCCGGAGTCCTGGGATTGAGCCCCACATCAGGCTTCCTGCTCGGCTGGAGGTCTGCTTCTCCCTCTCCCAATGCCCCTGCTTGTGTTCCTTCTCTCGCTGTGTCTCTCTCTGTCAAATAAATAAAATCTTAAAATAATAATTATAATATTATATATAATAGCATATATTATGTTAATATATAAATATGTATGTTATTACATATATGTATAATATGTAATGTGTAATATATTACCTATTAATGCATAATCATGTATTATTACATATATATTTATATAATATATAATTATATATAAATATATAATATAATATAAACATATATGTTTAGCCATATGTATATACATATATAGATATACTGACTTCATTTTCTTTGAGATATATTTTATTTTCTTTTGATTTGATTCTTTGATCCCCAAAAGTGGGATTGCTGGACCAAATGGTAGTTACTTTTAAATTTTTTTATAAAGATTTTATTTATTTGTCAGAGAAAGCACAGCAGGGGGAGCAGTAGGCTGAGGAAGAAGTAGGCTCCCTGCTGAGCAAG
Source organism: Mellivora capensis (assembly GCA_004024625.1). Lineage (NCBI taxonomy): Eukaryota > Metazoa > Chordata > Mammalia > Carnivora > Mustelidae > Mellivora > Mellivora capensis. Next base: position 73,335 of record PISX010000271.1, read on the forward strand.
AAACCCAATGTGGGACTTGATCCAAGCACCCTGGATCCTGAGCTGAAGGCAGATGCTTAACCAACTGAGCCACCCAGGTGGCCCCTCCTTTTTAATTTTTTCAGAAATGTTCATATTATTGTCCATATGACTGCACTAATTTATATTTTCACCAACACTGTATAAGGGTTCCCTTTTCTCCACACTCTTACCAACAGTTGTGATCTCTTATCTTTTTAATGCTGGCCATTCTAATAGGTGTGAGGAGATATACATTTGTGGTTTTGATATGCAATTCTCTGATTATTAGTGATATTGAGCATCTTTTCTTATACTTGTTTTTGTTTGTCTTCTTTTTGAGAAATGTCTATTTAGGGTCTCTGGATGGTGGTTATTAGTATTATTGCTATTGGTTTATTTGGATTCCTTATGTATTTTGGATGTTAACCTGTCATCAAATATATGGAAAAATGGATGTGGCTCAAGAAATTGATTTAGGAACTTGTCCTTTTATTGGACATGTGTCCCAAGATGTATATATGACTTCTTTCATCAACAAAAATTGGCAACAAGCTAAATGTGTGACAGTAGAAGAGTAATTCAATTAGGACATTTTTACACTGTTTTAATACTTAGTCACAAAGCAAGAGTTGGCAAACGCTTCTATCAAAGAACAGATAGTAAATATTGAAGGCTTTGTGGGCCATATGGTTTCTGTTACAATACTCAACTCTGCCATTGTAGCATGAAAGCAGTCGTAGACAATGTGTGAAGGAGTGGGCATGGTTGTGTTCCAGTAAAACTTTATTTTAAAATGGAATTTGTTTATAGACCTTAATTTATAGACCCACAGTTTAAAGAGATGATACAGATTTGCATTTATTGACATGGAGAGTTTATCATCATATACTATTGGGTAAAAAAAAATTTTTTGGTGTAAGTGATGGTACTTATGTAAAATGAAGGTGTGTATGTGTATATATGCATAAGTGGAGAAGTGTCTAGAAGGACGTTGAGCAAAAATTAATGGAGGTATTATCTTTAGGTTAAAGGGTTTGAGATGATTTTTTTCTTTAAATTTTTGCATATTGTTATTAGAAAAATATTTTCATTTAATTACTTCTGTTCTTTGTCAAAGTAATTTCATGGCTGTTTTTAGAATCATCACATAGAGCTGTGAAGTCTGCACATTGCAGAGTTTCAGAAGATGCCATTGACACAGCATGATGGAGGCTCTCCCCCGGAGCTGTGTAATGAGGCAGCCCTCATCTCTATTCCCATCTCTGGGCAGCTTTGTCCAATTGATTCAACAAACATTTCTTTCACATCTCTTGTGCCAGACATTGTTCTGTATGCTACAGAAATACCAGCAAAACAGACAAAAATTTCTGCCCTTCTAGAACTTACATTCTAGCAGAGACATGAAGAGTAGAGTCTAGTGAAGTATCTAGTACATTAGAGAGTGGTAATAGAGCTGATTGAAAGGAGGATCCAGAATGCTACAGCAGAGATGGGGTTTCCGTTCTAAGGAGGATGGTCATTAACACAGAAAGCTGCAACTGAGCAAAGACTTAAAAGGGGTCAAAGAGGAAGCCATGTTGATAACTTGGGTAACAGTGTTCTAGATCTAGGGGCCAGCCAATACAAATAAAGACCCTGACGGAAAAGCATGCCTGGTGATTTTGAGGAACAGCAAGAAGGTGAGTGTGGCAGGTAGAATGAGGGAGGGAGAGAACAGGAGGAGATGAGGACAGATTGGTGACAGGTAGCCAGATCACATAAGCCCCTGCAGGTCAGAGCCACTGAAGTATTTTTGAGCATGGCGGTGACCCGATATGACTGACACATTTAAAGGGCCACTGTGGATGCTGGGCTGAGAACAGACTGTGGAGTACCAGGAGCCCTTGACACAGTGGTTTGTAATTTCCTTTTTCCCCCCTGTCTCTCATTGGCCTGTACAATTCCGAAAGTCAAGGGGTGCTTTGTTGTTTTCCTCTGTTCCTAGCACAGTTTTGGCAGAAGGAATAGCTAGAACAAAGGTACTGAGGCCTTTTTACTGAATGAAAAATGCAGGCAGAGTAAATACTACTCCTGTTTTACAGAAGAGAAAAGTTAGAACTTACAAAGGTTTCAGGGACTGCCCAGGGTCAAAACAATGTCAGCACCACAACCAAGGCCTTTCAACTCCGAGACCAGAGTTATTTTCGCCCTGGGACAAAAGACAGATATTACCTACAAGATAAGGTGGAGATGAATGAAGAGAGGTGGCTTGAGTTTATTCTGTGGACTTTTATGACAGGCCAACGCATTTTGGCTTCCAGTAGTGAGGATTATAGTTATATCATATTTTTAAAAAGATGTATATGAACATGTCAGGAGATCTACTACACACTGCTGCTTGGAAAAGGCAGATTGAAAAATAGCATTAGAGTATGATTCCCATGTATTTAATACACGAATCCATCGGTGGGAGGATGTTCGCCAATGTCAGTGATGTTTACTGCTTGATGGTAGGATTTCAGAGAGCTTAACATTTTCTTCTTTCTTCTTTTCTGGATTGTTTGAATTTCCTACAATAAGAGGCCAAGAACAGAAGAAATAAAGTACAAAGTGATGTGAAAAAGGTAACATTCAGCTAACATTTATATGCACTTTGCAGTTTCACACCACCTATAGTTGCCCTATTTCTTTGTAAATTCTTCTAGGGCAGGAACTGTGTTTTATTCGTTGTTATAGGCCCAGCATGCAAAGCTTGGCACAAATAGGTGTTCAGTAGGGCTTGTGGAATGAATGCAAATTGCCTTTGTGAACTGTAGTTTTTATGATCTTCAATAGACACTTAGGGGGTCCCAGGAATGACATGAACAAAGGTTCGAGAAGAGGGGAGTTTTATCTCTCTCCTGATTGGTGTTGCCATGGTACTCAGGAGACCAGGAATCCTTGTACAAAAGTTTTAAAAAGCTCAAATGGTAAATTGACAGATTTGTGATGCTTGGTCCCAAGTCCTACCTTAGCACTCTACAAAAATTGGGCTTTTCAGTGGAAGAGGCTTAATAAAGAATCAGTGGTGGTGTCAGCCTTTCCTCTGATAATATTTCAATCTAGTCTTTGGGTTTTAATGACAGTTGTCATTACTATTGAGTTATGTCATTCCCAGGAAGGCCTTCCTTTACAATCAATAGCTCAGGGTTCATTTGCTGACAGTCAATTGCCTGATTATCTGAACTCCTCAAAAGTGCTGGGTTTTGGTTCCTGAGTCATCTGTTTGGTTTTTAATCATTGTATAAAGATAATTAAGAGTGAATGGCATTAGGCTATTTGTTTAAAATTAGTAGCTTTAAAAATATTTGATTCCTGTTTTTTACTACTTATATTACTTATTGTTTACATAATTTAGAAAAAAATTATGTTAAGTTATTCACCATACAGTACATCATTAGTTTTTGATGTAATGTTCCATGATTCATTATTTGCGTATAACACTCAGTGCTCCATACAATACATGCCCTTCTCAGTACCCATCACTGGGCTAACCCAGCCCCTCCCCTCTAAAACCCTCAGTTTGTTTCCCAGAGTCCATAGTCTCTCATGGTTCATCTCCCCTCTGATTCCACCCTTCATTTTTCCCTTCCTTCTTCTAATGTCCTCCATGCTATTCCTTATGTTCCATGAATAAGGGAAACCATATGATAATTGACTTTCTCTGCTTGACTTATTTTACTCAGCATAATCTCCTCCAGTTCCATCTAGGTTGATGCAGATGTTGGGTATTCATCCTTTCTGATGGCTGAGTAATATTCCATCGTGTATATGGACCACATCTTCTTTATCCGTTTGTCTATTGAAGGGCATCTCGGCTCTTTCCACAGTTTGGCTATTGTGGATATTGCTGCTATGAACTTTGGGGTGCATATGGCCCTTCTTTTCACTACATCTGTATCTTTGGGGTAAATACCCAGTAATACAATTGCTGGGTCATAGGGCAGCTCTATTTTTAATTGTTTGAGGGACCTCCACGATGTTTCCTAAAGTGGCTACACCAACTTGCATTCCCACCAACAGTGTAAGAGGGTTCCCCTTTCTCTATAACCTCTCCAGCACTTGTTTTTTGCCTTGTCAATTTTTGCCATTCAAACTAGTGTAAGGTGGTATCTCAATGTGGTTTTGATTTGAATTTCCCTGATGGCTAATGATGATGGACCTTTTTTCTTGTGTCTGTTAACCATTTGTATGTCCCCTTTTGAGAAGTGTCTGTTCATGTCTTCTGCCCACTTTTTGACTTGATTATTTGTTTTTTGGGTGTTGAGTTTGAGAAGTTCTTAATAGATCTTTGATATCAGCCCTTTTATCTGTGTGTCATTTGCAAATATCTTCTCCTACTCTGTGGGTTGTCTATTTGTTTTGTTAACTGTTTCCTTTGCTGTGCAGAAGCTCTTTATCTTGATGAAGTCCCAAAAGTTCATTTTTGCTTTTGTTTCCCTTACCTTTGGAGACATCTCTTCATAGAAGTTGCTGTGGCCGATGTTGGAAGAGGTTACTGCCTATGTTCTTCTCTAGGACTTTGGTGTATTCGTGTCTCACATTGAGGTCTTTCATCCATTTTGAGATTATCTTTTTTTTTTTTTTAATTTTATCTATTTATTTGACAGAGAGAGAGATCACAAGCAGGCAGAGAGGCAGGCGGGGGGTGGGGGGGAAGCGGGCTCCCCACTGAGCAGAGAGCCTGATGCGGGGCTTGATCCCAGGACCCTGGAACCCAGGACCCACTGAGCCACCCAGGCGCCCCCTTGAGTTTATCTTTTTGTATGGTGTAAGAGAAGGTTGAGTTTAATTCTTCTGTATGTAACTGTCCAATTTTCCCAGCACCATTTATTGAAGACATTGTCTTTTTTCCATTGGATATTTTTCCTGCTTTGTTGAAGATTATTTGACCAAAGAGTTGAGGGTCCATATCTGGGCTCTCTATTCTGTTCCATTGATCTATGTGTCTGTTTTTGTGGCAGTACCATGCTGTCTTGCTGATCACAGTTTTGTAATATAACTTGAAATCAGGTAACATGATGCCCCCAGCTTTGTTTTTCTTTTTCAACACTTCCTTGGCGATTCAGGGTCTTTTCTGGTTCCATACAAGTTTTAGGATTGCTCCAGCATTTTGAAAAATGCCGTTGGTATTTTGATTGGGATGGCTTTTGAAAGTATAGATTGCTCTGGGCAGCACAGACATTTTAACAATATTTATTCTTCCAATCCATGAGCATGGGATGTTTTTCCATCTTTTTGTGTCTTCTTTAATTTCTTTCATAAGTATTCTGTGGTTCCCTAGAGTATAGATACTTTACCTCTTTGGTTAGGTTTGTTCCAAGGTAGCTTATGGTTTTTGGTGCTATTGTAAATGGAATTGATTCTCTAATTTCTCTTTCTACAGTTACATTGTTAGTGTAGAAGAAAGCAATTGATTTCTGTGCATTGATTTTGTATCCTGCCACATTACTGAATTGGCTATATGAGTACTTTAGGGGTGGAGTCTTTTGGGTTTCCCACATAAAGAATCATGTCATCTGTGAAGAGAGAGAGTTTGACTTCTTCTTTGCCAATTTGAATACCTTTTATTTCTTTTTGTTGTCTGATTGCTGTTGCTAGTACTTCTACTACTATGTTGAACAAATAGTGGCAAGATTGGGCAACACTGTGTTCCTGATCTTAGGAGAAAGGGTCTTAGCTTTTCCCCATTGAGAATGGTATTTGCTGTGGATTTTTTATAGGTAGATTTTATGAAACTGAGGAATGTTCCTTCTTATCCTATACCCTGAAGAGTTTTAATCAGGAAAGGATGCTGTATTTTGTCAAATGCATTTTCTGCATCAATTGAGAGGACCGTGTGTTTCTTCTCTCTCCTCTTATTAATGTGCTCTATCACATTGATTTGTGAAAGTTGAACCACCCTTGCATCTGAGGCATAAATCCCACGTGGCTGTGATGGATAATTCTTTTAATGTGCTGTTGGATCCTATTAGCTAGGATCTTGTTGAGAATTTTGGTGTCCATATCCATCAGGGATATTGGTCTAAAAATCTCCTTTTTAATGGAGTCTTTGTCTGGTTTTGGGATCAAGATAATGCTGGCCTCATAGAATGAGTCTGGAAGTTTTCCTTCTGTTTCTGTTTTTTGAAACAGCTTCAGGAGTGTTTACATAAGTTTTAACATAACAAGGAAGTCATCACCTAGTGTCCTGTCACCCCTTCACATAAACTTCTTGTTTTCCAAAGTATTTTTCCAGTTCTTGACAAAAATGCACGCATAATCAAAGGTTGAGGCATAATTTCTCAGTCTTCTTACTTAGCATTAAACAGTAAACATTATCACAATAATTTTTTAAATAGCTGCATAGTCGGGGCACCTGGGTGGCTCAGTCAGTTAAGCATCTGACTCTTCAGCTCAGGTCATGATCTCAGGATCATGAGATCAAGCCTCACATCTTGTCTCGAGTCTGTTTGTCCTTCTCTCTCTGCTTCTCTCTCTCTCTCAAATAAATAAATACAATCTTTAAAAAAAAGTGAAATAATTGCATATTATTCTAATTTATAGATTTTTACTGTACAAACCATTGCACAAATTAGCAAACATTTTAATTGGTCCTCATTTTTCACTGACATTTAATTGGGTTGAACAAGCAAATTTTGCCCATTTGACTTTATTTTCCAACTACAGGCAAAATCTTAACAGACGTTTCCTTCTATCAGACTATTATTGAATTAATCTGAACTTATTTCTTTTTTTAGTAGTATTTTGAGGGATAATTGACATAAAATAAATACATATTTAGTGTACAGTTTGATAAAGTTTGATATATACATTTGCCTATGAAACCATTATCATAATCAACATAGTGAACATATCCATCACCCCCAAAATTTCCTTTAGTCCCTAAGTAATCCCTCACTCCTATCCTTCCCTCTCCACTATCTCCCCAGGGAACTGTTGATCTGTTCCCTGTCATATAGACTAGTTTACATTTTCTAGAGGTTCATATTAATGGAATAATACAATATGTACTCTTTTTTCCCCTGGCTTCTTTCATTTCACATAATTGCTTTGGCATTCTTCCATATTTTTGTATGTTCCCTTTTATTGTTGAATGGTATTTCATTGTGTGAATATATTGAAATTCCTTTATCTGCTTACCTGGACATTTGGGTTGTTTCAAGTTTGAGGCTTTTATAAACAAATACATGTTCTTTGGAATAGTTCTGTATAAGTCTTTGTATATGTTTTCATTTTTCGTGGGTAAATACCTAGGAGTGCAATGGCTGAATCATATGGTAGACATATATCTGACTCTTTAAGTAACTGCCAAACTATTTTCCATTTGCATTCCCACCAGCTAGTAGAGAGTTTCAATTCCACTGCATCCTTGCCGACACTTGGTATGGTTAGCCTTTTTAATTTAGCCTTTTAAATACATGTGTAGTGATTTTAATTTGCATTTCCCTAGTGACTGATTTTGAACATCTTTTCATGTGTTTATTGCCATTTATATATTTTGTTTGTGAAAGTTCTGTTTAAATCTTTTGCCCATTTTTAAATGGATTTATTCCTTTTTTTGTCATTGAATTTTGAGAGTTCTTTATTCTGGATATAAGTCTTATCAGATACATTCTGTGCAAATATCTTTCCAAGTCTCTAGCTTGTTTTCTCATTTTCTTAATAGTGTCATCTGAAGAACAGAAGTTCTAAATTTTGATGAAATCCAACTTATTAATTTGTCCTTTTATGAATCATGTTTTTGGTATTATATCTAAGAAGACTTGCCTAACCCAAATCCATAAAGATTTTCTCTTTTTTTCTCCTAGAATTTTTATAGTTTCAGATTTTACATTTAGGTTCATGACCCATTTTCACTTCATTTCTATAAATGGCATGAAGTATTTTATTATTATTGTTATTGTTGTTAATTATGTATGAGTATCTAGTTATTCTAGCACCATTTGTTGAAAAGACCATTACTTCTCCATTGATTGTATTTGCACCTTGAGAAAAAAAATTAATGTCCCTAATGTAGGACTCTTTCTGGACTGTCTGTTCTGTTTGGTTGATCTTCTTTGTCAATACTTGATGTCAATATCACACTATTTTTATTACTTTAGCTTTGTAGTAGTTCTTAAAATGAGGTAGTGTTAACCCTCTTAGTTCTCTTCCCAAATTGTTTTGTCTAGGGTTTTCCATATTAATTTAGATTGCCATATTAATCTTAGAATCAGATTGTCGATTTCTAGAAAAATTTCTGCAGAGATTTTGATTGAGATTGCCTTGAATCTATAATTAATTTGGAGATAATTAACATCTTAACAATATTGAGTCTTTATAAACAAGATATCTCTCTCCAATTACTTAGGTCTTTAATTTTTCTCAGCAATATCTTATGGTTTATAGTGTACAGATTTTTCACATATTTTGTTAGACTTAGCCCTATTTCATATTTTTGATGCTATTTTAAATGCTGTTTTTAAAATTGAAATTTTGATTGTTTACTGATTATTTGCTTACTGAAAGACACTTGATATTTATGTTGATCTTTTATCCCACAACCTTAGCTAAAATCAATTATTCTCCTAACTTTTTGTGGATTTCATTGGGTTTTCTACATAAATGATCATGTCAGCTATGTATAAAGGTAGTTTTACTTCTTTTCTACATTGAATGACTTTAATTTCTTTTTCTTGTCTGATTGCCTGCTCTAGGACCTCAAAGGAATGCTAAGTACAATACAATACTTACTTTGTTCCTGATCTTAGGGAGAAAGCATTTAGTCTTTACCATTAAGTATGATGTCAGGTATAGGGTTTGTGGTGTTTTTTTTTTAATATTTTATTTATTTATTTATTTAACAGAGAGAGATTGCAAGTAGGCAGAGAGGCAGGCAGAGAGAGAGGGGGAAGCAGGCTCCCCGCTGAGCAGAGAGCCTGACGTGGGGCTTGATCCCAGGACCCTGGGATCATGACCCAAGCCGAAGGCAGAGGCTTTAACCCACTGAGCCACCCAGGCACCCCGGGTTTGTGTTTTTTTTTAAAATTTATTTATTTGAGAGAGAGCGGGGGGTAGGGGCAGAGGGAGAGGGAGAAAGAAACTCAGGCAGACTCCCTGCTGTGTGCAGAGCCCAATGTGGGGCTCTATCTCATGACCCTGAGATCAGACCAACAGTCAGTTGCTTAACTGACTACACCACCCAGGTGCCCAGGTATAGGTTTTTTAATAGATGCCTTTTATCATTTTGAGGAAATTCCTTCCTATACTTAGTTTTCTAGGAGTTTTTATTAGTAATAGGTACTAGATTATCACCAAATGCTTCTTCTGCATTTGTTGAGATGATCATATGGTTTTTCTACACCATCACCCACTTTCTGATACAGATGCCCTCCTCTACCACCCTTGGATTCTGATACCCTATTCCAGGACACCAGGACAAACTTCTACGGGGATACCTTCTCACCTTGCTTGAGCTCTGAACCACATTTTGGGCCACATTCCCCCAACATGGAGGCCAACCTCACTCTGCTTGGGCTTTAAAACCCCATGTCATGCTGCTTCTCTGAATGAGCACCTCTTCACCCGTCAGCTTATTGTAGGCCGAACCCATGCATGGACATCATGCTCATGCTGCTGAAGCCCTGACCCCCTGCCAAGGCAGCATTTCTGTGTGGAGTGTGTGGACATCCTCCTTTCCTTGCTTGGGCCCTCTCATCTGCTCTGGGCTACTATGCTACCTAGGCTTGCCCTCCTTGTACTCTCAGCCACTGTTGCAGATGCCTATCTGGCTCTGTTCCAGCTAATCATTTTAGCAGAATCATATGTTAAGGGAAAGGAAGACAAGAGGAAAGAATATTTGTATTTTTAGCAAGTTTCCCAAATGATTTTTATGATTATGCTACAGTTGATCAATAGACCTTACTTGGATAAAAACTGGATGAGAACAATGGAACCCAAATACGTTGATATTAAAAATAATTGGGGAATGTAATTTAGAATGTGCACTGACACCTACATGGGAAATAGCTCATTGTTTTCATTAAAAATTTTGCCAGTAAGAAAAATAGGCTATATGAGATTAAGAGAGCATCTCTGATGTCAGTAAAGCAAAGGATTATGTAAAAGTGCTGTAGTTAATAACAGTTTCTTGAAAAATCCATAGATGAGCTTTACATGGATAATGATAAGGAGGGACAGTGCTGAAATATGTTCTGTGTTTTTATTAGGAGCTCTACAAAGTCACGTGGCAAAAGTAGTCAATACAGGAAGGTCTGAAAGATAGAATCTACCATCAGCCCTAGGAAACTGATCATCCATCTCTTCTTCAAGGCTCTCCTCATTAGGGCACCTGCTCCCCTCCATATCTTCCTCTTTCCCAAACTGTGTATGAGATAGTCCATTCATCCTAGCAACCTTGTCTTTTTTTGCACCCTCTTCCCATACTCCTGGTTTGTTCTCCCAGAATTCCCATTTTCACTTTCATCTCTCCCCTTTCTCTCATTATTCCAGCAGCTCACAGGGGAGATGAACAGGCACAGCTCGGAAGGTGGGCAGGGAGGCAGCTGGCGAATGCTCACATGTTGCTGATTTCTGCCTGCTACAGTTCAGTACTAACTACTAACATGTCTGGGGATTCCGGCATTTGCCTGTGCAGATCACAGTTGCAGAAGAAATACTGTAAGTGTTTCCATGGCTTTGTAATTGTACCACATTTCACCTAGATCAAGTTTACATGTCACTTCGAGATTAGTTAGGTCCTCCCCGAGGTTCACTGTGTTTGATGTCATCGATAGCCAGTATAACTAAATACTTGTGAAATTCCTCGCTTACTGCTTGTTTGTTTCACACATTAGAATGTGCACTCCTTAAGGATAGGGACTGTGTCTATGCTATTCACCAGCCGTATCTCCGTCTTTCCTGCACAGCCAATCCATTAACAAATGCTGTGAGCCCTGCTCCAGCACCTACCCCAGTCTGCCCACATTTTGCTGCTCTATCACTGCGCTAATCCAGGCCCCTCCATCTCCAGCCTGAATTTCACTATGGCCTTCAAGGCTGGTCCTGTTGTCACTGTGTCCAATATATAGTCTATTCTCCACATGGTAGAAGACTGTTCTTTGACAGATGGATAGAATAGATAGCAAATCATGTTTCTGCTGTGCTCAGAATCCCCCTGCAACTCCTCACTGTTGGAATCTGACCTCTGGTTGCAGTGTTTTATGGGAATAATCAGCCCTTAGAAAGAAAGGACCCTGATTTGTAGTTTGTAAGGGTTAGTGGTGTAAATAATCTCATCATGGCCCATTTCAAGCTTCTTTCTTTCCTTCCTCCTTTCTTTCCTCCCTCCCTCATTCTCTTTTTGTCTTACCCTCCTTCCTTCATCTCTTTTCTTATTCTCTGCCTCCTCCAGATTGTACATGCCATGACAGGAAGGTCCATGTTTGTCTTAGTCATTGCTTAGAGGTGCCAGATACCTAACAGATGCTCAATAAATATTTGTTGAATGAACGATTGATTAAATGAATGGGTGCCCCATTCTTAATGCAGTATTTCCAGCATTTAAGAATTGTTCACGGGTGGATGGCCTAGTTTTCAAATAACCAAATCACTTTCACGTTCACCATATACTACCTCACACAACATCTCATATGACCCAGGCACCATTCTGAGAAGCAGCCAGGGAAGGTGTTTGTCTCCCCACTTTACAAATGAGGAAATGAAGACTCAGAGAGGTAGAGGTGTCTCCCTCCAAGTCACACCACAAGTCACAGTGTCTGCAGGGTCTGACTCCCAGTCTTCCTCCTCTTCCCCATAGCTGCCAGTGACTGGTTCTTGGGAGGGGCTCAGCAGGGAAGACTGATGCTTTGGAAAGAGTTGTCTTAAGAAACCGGAGAGAAAGGGAGGGAGAGCAGGAAGAGGCAACTGATAACAGGGCAGACCTACTTAGGCCTCCACCAGCTGTTATCTTTCAACTCAGGGTCAGTACAATGGGAATTTCAGACCCACTTTGCATTCCTGTCACTAGATTCATACTGCCACCTCCCCCAGGAAGGCAGGGCTGGGCCCTCATCCTCCAGTCCCGGCAGCCCACACAGAACAGGCTCACTCCTAGTCTCCCTGTCTTCTTACGCTACTGTAGAACTACTGCAGAGGTTCCAAGCTAGAGACCTACAGACTGAATTCTGTTTCCAGGTGTGGCTTATTTAGCTCCTATACAGTTTTTTAAATTGAGCCCATTTACAAAGCAGGAGATTCCACATGAGTAAGTGGGTGTTTTTTGTTTGTTTGTTTGCTTTTGTTTTTGTTTTTTGCAAATAGGTCATTATTGATGGGGCTGACAGTGGCCTCCCCCTGAGACCAGACAAGTGTTTTTCCAGTTCACCACAGTCCCCACAATTTCCTATCACCTCTCCAACCTGGAGGAGAGCTACCAAACGGCCATTTATTTTCATGCTTGTACTGTTGTTTTCCTTATTGTTGAGAAACATATTTCTGAACTTAACTCTCTACCAAAAGGAGGAAAACAAAATACATAGGGCCTCGTGATGTTGTTACATGATGACTGACAGTCCCGAGTCCCTGAGCCTTGGATGATATCCCACTTTGAAATACACCCTCTCTGAATCCTCTCTGCAATCCCACAAAGAAGCCTTTGAGAACTTCTCTTTAGGTGAGGATCCTGGAGTCCAGACAGACTGAGGGGTTTGTGCAAGGTTTCATAACTAAGCAGAAGCAGACCTAGAACTTGAAGACAGCATCTCACTGGGCATGGAAATCCACATAAATTGGATTCACAGCTCCACACTTTGCCTTTGTGTTCACCATAAAGCAGTGTGGGCCCCTTAAAACAGCCCTTGTATAAGCTGCCACGTGCCCATTAGGTGGCGCCCTAAGCCAACAAAGCTTTCCAGAACAATGCCTTTGTGGAAATTGGTTTTCTTCCATTATTACAGGATTTTAAGTCAAAACGGTTTATCCTTTCTTTTTTCTTTCTTTTAAAATAATGGCCTTTCAACACACACACAATATAGTGTGGATTTTGTGCCAGGCATAAAATGAAATTTGCCTTAATCCATCACCTAGGGAGAAAGTATTTGTGTCACAATTGACATCTGTTAAATTTTAAATGAAGTAAGCAAGCAGTAAGAAGGTCTGAAATACAGTCATTGTTCAAGAAGTCATGCAGACACTGATCAGCTGCTCTGTACAATTAGGAATAAAACAAGCACCTTTTCTTCCCCCAACAAGCACTGCTGAAAGCCTCAGTGAGGAAAAAGGCAGAGGATGGCTGGACTTGCCCTCCGTGAAGTTAACACTTCCATTTCAAGTTCAGGCAAATTGGCTAGGCACAGCAGGGATAGTTACTCTGACAGCTCCATTGTCCTGGCCTGGGCTCTGCCCAGAGGGCTGAATGGAAGGAAGTGCAGGCCTCCCCCTCCTTACCTGCTACTTTTTTTGCAAAATATAAGGCAGTGTGAAGAGCTTCATCCAGATTGGCCAGATTCGTTTTAATCATCCGCATATTATTATGATGAATCTATTCTTATATCAAAATACATTTGTTCTTTTGTATTTCATACTAGAAGGAATTTGGAACCAATCTCTCCAGTGCTAGCCCATGCCATCCATTATTCAAGCTCCATTATTAAAAAGAGAATGACAGCAGATACAATTCTGATATGCAACTTAAATATCAGTTAATTTATTCCTTATAAAGATGTACTAAGATTATCAAATGAGAAAGTGAAGACTTGCCTATAAAATAAAATACCATAATTGTGGGTTGGGGTATTTTGCATGTTGGATTATTTTGATAAATGGGAGGATTGGCAGAAAGCCTTTCAACTTCAACTCTTTGTTTCGTCTTTTCCCTGATTCCTATAATCAGGTTAGTGTCTATGGCACTAACAATTAGTGCTTCCTGAATAGCCACACACATTTCTCAGGCCTCCCTATGGCTGAGTGGAGCCATTTGGATGAGTTCTGACAAGTGGGAATGTGATTGGAAGGGATGGGTGCGAGGCACTTATGAACAGCGTGGCTTTCATCTTCTCTTCCCCTGCCTTGAAATCCTGGAAGCTACATGCTCCAAATGGTGCTCCTTCAAGATGGCAGTGAGACTGTAGGAAGCCAAACCCCTTCACTGACCTGCACTGGACATGCTACAAAAGTGAGAAATGCAAATTTGCTGTGTTAAGCCATTGAGATTCGGACTAACTTGTATTGCAGCAGATCCTATCCTATCCAAGAAGGCAGGACTTCTACCATAGCTCATTGGAGGTGGGCCACCATGCAAGCTGACAATATTTCCTTTGATTATATGAGGTTTTCTGTTAACAAAGAGGGAGGAGGTGATCACTATTGGGTTGATGACTAATATTTTTGGCGATGATTATCCTTTACCTTTCTGAGGCTGAAGGTCAGTGACATCCCAGTGGGCTGATGATTCCTCACCCTTGACTTCTTCTAAGGCCTCTCTCTGATTCCTTTTAGGTCATTGATGGAATGCATGCATGAGAATTTGAACTTCTGTGGCACAACTATTTGCAAAACCCTGTTTGCCAACTTCTCTCCTTATATTGCTGTCTATAGATCATGGGGGCTTGTCTCTTTAGGCTGTTCATACTAATTGCAGATTTAAACTAAACACTCAAAAAAAAAAAACAAAAAAACAACCCACTCATAAAGTCCTAGCTTCCCTCTGCAAAAATTCCCCAGAGTAGGAGTTAATTTCACATGCTTACCAAATTTTAAATCCAAAAGCCAAACCAATTTACCGCTGTGCTATGACTGAAACTAAAGCAAGTTCTCAGCTTTGGGGACACATACTGGTGTCCTTGGTAGCATCACGCGGCAGAGGTTTAAGTTAGGAATCTCTCTGATACGTTTACGTTTCCTTGAACTCTTCAAGCTAAAAAGAAATGAGCAAAGCTTTCTTCCACATTTATACCAGTCATGGGAGACCTCTCGGAATAGCCCAAGTGAAGCAGTCCTCAGATAAATCACTTGACTCCATGTTTATACAATGGATACTCTGCCTTGAGCATCTGTGAGTTTGCCTTGCCTTTCATTTTTCGGAACACTGCCCCTGAGCCAATTTTAATGTATTTCTGATAATGAAAACAAAACAAATACACTTAACCTTCAGAAAAGGAAGGTGGATACAATCACTTCAGAGTTTGAAGTAAAGGTCTATAAACATCTGGTCACCCGAATCTACATGATGATTCTTCTGCAATCACTAGATGAGTAAAGCTCACTCTTCCCATTTATTCTGGAGCTTATGTGAGGTGATTGTGGTTTAAAAAGAGCAAACTCAAGTCATAAAGTCTTGTGGTAGTTTTAATTTCTCATCAAAGAAGGGTAGCAAGTTTCCCATCATAGGAAGGATTCAAGCACAGGGGTAGATCACCTTTTGTCCAAGATTCCTGAATTAGTAGAAGTTGAAGGTAAAGAATTTATTTAAGCTCTCTTCCAAAAGATTCTAGGGTAAGTCAGGAAAAACTATATTCATATGGTGCTTTATAAATTGTAAAACCCTTAGACATGTATTTTTCTCATTAAGCTTCACAACAACCCTGTCAGGTGGGTGAATTTACTACTTTCATATTATAGATAAGGAAACTGAGATTCAGCTAGAGCTTAAGGGATTTTTCCAGGGTCATACATAGAGAAGATGGAAGTTCTTAGAACTTCTGAGTCAAAGATATTTCCACACTCAGGACAAGGGGCAAGTATGAGGCCGGGCCCATCTCTCTGTGGCTGAGGTGGTGTCAGGGAAACCACACTGCTAAGCGCAGAGGAAAGTTCCTCTGGACCTTCCCTTTTCTCCTGTCCTGAAAGCTGGTTCTTGGCAAAGCTTGTGTCTTCAGGGTCCCTTTTGTACCCTTTCTTTGTTGGTATAGATCTGAGCTGTCCTGTCTTCTCAAAAGTGAAATTCGTGAAGCCTATAGTTAAAACTTGCTTCGTGTTGCAGCTGATTCCCAGAGTTTTTCCTTTTTAAAAGTACCATAGGCAAAGGCACCCCAAACAAGGGTGCTCTCAGGCCCTTGGCTTCGGCATGGGAGAACGGGGTATTTCTGTCATGGGGTCTTTTCAGTCATGCCTCACTGGCTACTCCACCTAGTGTGAATTGTATGAGAGCACAAAGGACAATACTGCTGCTTGGTGGGGGAAAGAATGCTGGTGGAGGGGACAGGATGTCCCGTTTCAGTTCCCCCACAGCCCCCAGGCTCTGGCGTAGATGGGAGGACAAATCCCCTTGTGTAAGGGCCTGGGAAAAGAGCTTTCTTCCACACACTTCTTCCTATCAGATTCTGCCCTATTCTGGTAATTCAATGGGAAATGAATCCACCCAGGAGTCTGGGCTGGCCCCCGAAAGGAAGGTAAATATAACAAAGAGAAAGTCATTGCCAATTTTAGAGACCACGTGTTAACAGGAATAAACAGGAGTACAGCTGAGTGGGAAAATGGGCGTTTCACCATGGGTTGTATCTAAACAGGCAATAGTCAAGCCAGAAGTGTGCTTTGTGTCTTTTTTCATTTGGGTTGGCCAGTGGGGGTGAGTGAGAGGGAATAAAGCATACACGGATTGCTCCAAATATAATCTCTCTAGGCTTTAAAAAAAAAAAAACATTCAGTCTTGCTACTCCTAATGTAACAGGAGGCAGTTACAATTTGCGTATGGAAGATTTTTTTCTCTCTGCCCGAATGTCCTTGACCACCATAGTATGAGCTTTGGGCCTTTTGGCGACACATTTTCTGACTCTGAGGGCCTGAGGAAACTGACTTCCAGAGAGAGAGGTTCAGTGACTTACCCACGGTCTCACAGCTTGGAAATGTGAAGTCAGGACTCTCACAGTCTCCTGACTCCCTGTCCTGTGTCTCTCTGAACACCTGCATAAGACCTGCAGCAGGATGACATGATGATACTCATTTTTGTCATTATTTTGATCCCAAAGGCTTTCTCCCAAACTATGCTGGAGACATCTGCTGTCTCAGAGGAGGGACGTTAAGTCCTAAAAAGTAGAAGCAAATGTTTTCTGATTCCCACACGAGGGTGGTAGAGGTGCAGGAGCTTAAAAACCTGAGATCTAAGGAATTAAGGCCCTAAATTTATGCCAGAAACAATAGATTTGGAAGGATAAATAAGATTGCAAGAGCCGGTTCTTATCACTCCAAAGAGTGGAGAAGAGAGGAGAGGCTTAGGGAACAGGAGAATTTGGATGTCAGTAAGTCTCACTGAGAAAGGGAACTATGCCTTGATTCCATCATCCATATTTCACATGCACCCAAGGTGGGGGGGGGGGCATCTCTGAGAGGGATGCAGCCTCAGAGAGCCCTTGGAAATGGGGCAAGGACAGAGAAGAGATCTTCATGGACAAGTGCCAGAACGCACAGGACAGCAATGATGGTTCTGGGGCATGAAGAGTGGGCAGCGATCGGGAGGCCAGATGGCCCAACTCCATCACCACAGAACCCCCTAGAAGGTAAACGCAAACCTGGGAACGATGGAGCTAAGTTACACTTTGAACCATACCCATTTGCCATGTTGTTTAGAAACGATCAAACAGCAGCAATTTCACATGGTTCAGCATCACGTCTTAGGAAACCCAGAATTGCAGGCAATTTCAGTTCTATCTTCCAGCAGAACAGAGGTTTGAAATGGAAATCAAATTCAGTACAATCAAACAAAGACACTTGTACTTACCACCTGCCTGAAGGCTGCAGGCTGTGCTCTCTACACAGCATTGCCGCACACCCACCAATTCTTGAGCCGCCCAGTGGTTCAGATCAGAGCCAGTAGGCTCCAAGACAGTCGGCGGCCATGACGGTGGATTGTCCTCCCATGCCCTACCCTTTCAGACTCATGCAGCTCCAGGGTCTGGAGAGAGCATGCATGGAAGCAGGAAAGCCTCGCTCCTTTCTGACTGTTCAGTCCAGTGTAGCATCTCATCTACGTCACAGGAACACAGGAATGTAGGAGCCTGCGAATCATTACCTTTACTCTTTAAGTGGGTTGAATTTTGCTTTGGCCTTCTCACTGGGGTAAGGCAAGCAGGGGTGGGGAAGCTTGGTTCCCTCCGGTTGAGGCATTGTGGCAGGGAAGTTGCTAGTAAACCCATGAGCCCCCGTTCCTCCTGCATGACCCTGGGTAACCTGTCAAGATAGGAGTCTGGGAAGAGCTAAGGAAGTGATTACTAGAAAGGGCAAAAGGTGTTGCTCCTCCAGAAGAAGCCACATCTAGGAATAGTGCAATGACAATATAGTTTAGAGTGGTCCTTAAATTGTGTGCCAGGGCAGCCTGAGGAGCCTCAGTGAACACAGAAAAACACTACAGGATAGTTCAGATTTTTGAGGGAAACTCATTAACTTCTGTCAAATATTAAATAAAGCTACTAGCCCAAGATAGCTCACAGTTTCAACATTAGATCATGACATCATGTCTTTGTAAAGCTGGGTTTTAGATATTATAAGAAAAAAGCATGCTGTATGCATAAATGAGTGTAAAGTAAGAAATGGCAATGGTGGTATCCAATGAGTCCAAGGTCTGAGAAGTTGTGCAGTGCCCAACAGGCAAACACATCCCGTTATTAAGAAACTGTGGTTCTTTAAAAACAAAATGAAAACACCATCTCTTCTTTCAATCTATATGTGTTGTTTTTTAAATAGTTACTAGGTTCATAGAATGAGTGTACTTTTTAAAAATTCAGGTATAATTAACATACAGTGTTATAGCAGTTCCATGCATACAATATAATGATTCTGTTCTTTTTTTTTAAGGTTTTATTTATTTGTCAGAGAGAGAGCACACAATCAGGGGGAGTGGCAGGCAGAGGGAGAAACAGGTTCCTTGCAGAACAAGGAGCCTGATGTGGAACCCAGGACGCTGGGATCATGACCTGAGCCAAAGGCAGACACTTAACCAACTGAGCCACCCAGGCGTCCCTAATGATTCTGTTCTACACTTTACTCAGTGCTCACCATGATAAATGTGAAGGTGTATATATACATATATCACATCTTCTTTATCCATTCATCTGCGGATGGACACGGGTTACTACCATATTCTATATCTTCGCTGTTATAAACAATGTTGCAATAAACATAAGGGTACATTTATATTTCCAAATTAGTGTTTTCATTTCCTTTGGGTGAATACCCAGTAGTGGAATTACTGGATCATATGGTAATTCTATTTTTTAATTTTTTGAGGAACCTGTAGAGGTTGTTGAGGAAAACAGTAGCTACCCCAGTACACATTCCCACGAGCAGTGCACAAGGGTTCCCTTTTCTTCACATCCTCGCCTGAGTAATGTTTGGAATTGTTGAATCATTGTATGCTTGAAACTAGTATAACACTGTATGTTGATTATACTTCAATTAAATTTTTTAAATAAAAAAATAGTTACTAGGTTGTTAAGACATAACTATTAAATTATTTGGACATGATTAATTAATGAACAAATTTTCTAGGTATTTTTTTGGATCCATAGGTTCTGTGAAAATTTACTGAGAAAATTTACTGGAAGCTGTGAACCAAGAAAATTTGGGAATCTATCCTAGAAGATGGGCAGGCTAAAATGAACTTGGGTCCCTGGATGAGCTGCCCTGAAATGCCAGCATCCTAGCAGGTTAGGTGGGAGAGAAACAAACTTCTGTTCTTTTTGAGCTACTGTACTTGGGGTCTCTTTGTTACAACAGCTTGGCCTTTTCCTTGCCAATACAGCAGCCCTCAGTAAACATTTGTTGATGAATTAGGTTTGGCATTGATCTCCTCCATTATTTCAGATTTTGAGTTTGCTTTTGGAACAGTAATCAAATAAGGGGTGGTTCTGAAAAAATAAAAACATAACAATCAGAAGCCATGGAATATAAGGGTAAACATCGGTCACTTACTAGTTACTTGACCTGGGGTAAGTTATTTGAGTGTCAGTTTCCTTGTCTATAAAATGAAAATAATTTATCTACCTGGCATACGTCATGGTGGTGGAGAGTGGATAAGGTAATAATCATGAAAATATTTTGGGAAGTATTACATATATATGTAGTCTTCGTGATTGAAATATTTATGAAAATATTAATGCTGTCAGAGATCGTCTCAAATGGGGTTTGTTGGTAGGAACAAAAGCCTGAAGTAGGGCAGAGTCTGAATAATAAAGTTGCTTGTTTGCTTATTTATTTATTTATTTATTTGAGAGAGGGAGAGAGAGCACAAGCAGGGAGGAGAGGGACAAGCAAATGAGGAGGAGGAGAAGCAGGCTCTCTCTTGAGCAGGGAGCCGGGGGCTTGTTTATAGGAATGAAAGCCTGAAGTAGGGCAGAGTCTGAATAATCAAGTTTTTTTATTTCTTATTTATTTATTTATGATTTTATTTATTTATTTATCTGAGGGAGTGAGAGAGAGCACAAGGAGGGAGGAGAGGGACAAGCAGGGGACACAGGGAGAAGCAGGCTCCCTCTTGAGCAGGGAGCCGGACATGGGGCTCTCATGACCTGAGCTGAAGGCAGACACTTAACTGAGCCACCCCTGTGCCCCAGGTTTCTCCCTTTATTAAGAAGTCAAATTTTGTTTGTTCAAAAGCAGTTCAGAAACACATTTACACACTACAATTTAGAGGCTAAGTTTTACCAAATAAAGAATACCCTTGAAAGTCAAATTCCAGGCCCAGGAGCTTACCTACTTACGTGGCTTGATTACCAATAAATTCATTGGGTTCCAAAGGATTTAGTTCTCTCTTAAGCAGTTAAACAATCTTCCTTTCATTAATTAGAAACGTTTTTTCATCAGGCCACCTGGGTGGCTTAGCATCAGACTCTTAATTTCAGCTCAGATCATGATCTCAGAATCCTGGGATGTAGCCACCCCTCCCACCCTGATTCAGGTTCTGAGCTCAGCGAGGTGGGCAAGGGTCTGCTGGAGATTTTCTCTCTCTCTCTCTATCTCCCCCCCACCCCATGTATGCTCTCTCTCTCTCCCAAATACATAAATCAATCTTTAAAAAAAAATGCTTTTTTGTCTTTGTCAAAGTCAATGCCACTGTTAAACTCCTTTCCACCCCTGTATGAGTTCCCATCGTATCAGATTTCTAGAATCTGAATTAATAACTGTTTTAGATAAGTTAACCAAATCCAAAGAACCCAGTAAAGAACAGTTTAAGAGGTGGCCTTGGAA
The DNA here is from genome assembly GCA_004024625.1 of Mellivora capensis. Taxonomy (NCBI): domain Eukaryota; kingdom Metazoa; phylum Chordata; class Mammalia; order Carnivora; family Mustelidae; genus Mellivora; species Mellivora capensis. Next base: position 94,512 of record PISX010000271.1, read on the forward strand.
TAGACAGGAGGACATTAGTCATTTAAATGTTGTCTGGCATCTCCTCCCCTTTGTGATTATCCCTTCTTGGATTTTCCATCATGTGGGGCCCTGAGAAGTAGGAACACAGTCAGGGGATAAAGGCTTGGCCACTTGGGCTCAGCTTCCAGCTCTGAGACCTGGAAACCGTGGTTCATCTCAGGCTGAGGAGGTGGGGGCACCAGGTAGTTCCTGGGACAAAGTCCTTTTGAGAATCCCCTTGGTTCTGGGACTATAGCCTACCATCAAGTCAGTAAGTCCCAGGTATCCTTCCAGTTACTCCCCTCTTTGTCTAAGAGAGCAGGAATCAGTTTTCATTATTTGTAACCAGATAGTTTAATGTGATGCCTTCTGATCAGCTTTTCATCCACACTTTCTTGAGCTAATCTATAGTGTTATTGCTACAAAGTGTTTAACAAGAAAGACATCAGAGTGCTTTTAGAATCAAGAAAATTCATTCCTGTCTCCAGCTAGAATTCCTGAGTTGAAGACTTAAGATATATTTGGAAAAAAATCTGTGTTCTTTTAAAATGTAGCCATGTCCATAATTGATGTATTATGCCTTTTTTTCATATTTTTCATCTGTGTGTGGCTAGAGAAATTATAAAGAAAAGTTTCTGTTCCCAAAGGAGAACTCCTCTATGGAAAATGGTTTTGTTTTTTTTTTAAAGCCACAATCATGCTTCTGAGAATGTTTATCTCACTTTACCAAACATCATACGGTCCAACCTCATGGGCATTCTTTATTGTGACATGTATAACTCTGAATAAGAATACCATCCATCTTGAGAGAAAAAAAATGTAGAGATTATTTCTTTCCTAAGTATGCTTACTGTTCAATTTAAAGGGTATCTGTGGTAGAGAAGGGAAAGAATGGGTTTTTCTCAAAACTTTCAAGAGGCTAGTTATTCAACATGTCTATTTTTAAACTTTACCATCTAAAATCATTAAGCCTTTAGGTTTATGGGTGTTGATTTTCTTGACTCTGAAAGTAAATCCAAAGAAAATGATGCAACACCAGTGGGTATATTTTACCTGTAATATTTGTTCTAAAGAAGGGATTCTAAGTAGGAATGCAGTTCTGTCTTTTTGTGTGTGGAATTATTTAGCTTAGCTTAAAGAGAGTGTGTGCAACCCAGGGGGAGGGCAGAAACAGAGGGAGAGAGAGAATCTCCAGAAGACTCCCCGCTGAGCAGGGACACTGATGTGGTGCTCATTCTCACAACCCTGAGATCATGACTTGAGCAGAAACCAATGAGCAGATGCTTAACTGACTGAGCCATCCATGTACCCCAGCTCCTTAATTTTTGATGCAGCTTTTTCTGTGCTGAACATACTGTTCAGTCAACTCTGAGTTATCTACTTCCTTCCAACTCTCTTGCTGCCATGTTGGTCCAGGTCGCCATGGTCTCCTGGCTATATGAACACAACCGTGTATCTACCTTTGTTGCCTTCATTCTCACTCTTGAGCCCCATTCTCCAGTTCATTTTCAATAGCTGGAGAACTATGCTAAAAACATAAATCTGGTCACTTAATCGTCTGTCAAATATAATTTGGTGTCTTTTCATTGTTCTTAGGATGAAAACCAAAATCCTTAACAGGCTGAGAAGTCCAACGTTATCACTTTATTTTCAACATTAAAAAAAAACCCTGAAAGATGAAAAAGTCTGGTAGTTCATTATTTTGGACAAATTTATCAGAGTTATATTTTGAAACCCATAACTTACAAGGGCCTCATCTTTCAGTAACTCTATCAGTAAATGATCTGTCAAATTTCATACTTTTGACAAAAGAAAAACACCGAGAGAGTGAAGCAACAGAAATACAGAAATGTCTGGTTTAATGGAAAGAAGATGTTGAAACTAAGCAAAAATGCTCAAACTGGCAAAAATTAGAGCCAAGAAAGAATGGGAGAAAAAAACCAAGGCCATGCCCACATCCAGACTGGAACGAACGAGCCCAAAATTTGAAAAATGTGTGGGCAAAATGTAACTTAAATACGTATGTGTGTATCAGTGGGAAATAAAAACAAAATGATATTATTTTAGAATAAAATTGTTCAAGCGGCAATAGCTTCCTCAGAGGGCAGTCAGCCATGCGTCATAAAAACAACTGATGTCAGAGAGAGATCTTTATATTGGAAACAAATAGTAGCTCTATTATAGCCCGTGACTTCAGATTAATTTGCCATTGGGTTGACTTCCTCCAGAGTCCCAGTCTGCCTATCAGAAAGGACTCAGGCAGAAACATCAGTTTATTTTTTAATTCTCCTAGTAGGAAGTGATGGATCAAACATTCAGAGACCCACTGCTTGCTCTAGGGTGATGTTCAGGAGACCTGTAAAATGGGATGGCTGCACGTGTAAGTTCTCCAGCCTGTGCTGGGATGCATTCTTTACAGAGCCTGGGATTTTCATTCTCTGAAAGAAAGTTTGGAGACTTCCATATTACCCACTTCTCATGTGCCACAGTATGTTCTGTGTTATCTTGTATATTTTCACAATATAGCTTATAGTTGTTCCCATTTTATAGATGGAAAGATGGAGTCTTACAAAGAGAATAGACGCTCTTTCCTCCATGCTCTCAGAAATCTTTCTCCCTTTTTCTGGTGCCAACACTCTGGTTTTCTTTGGGGGACATGCCTTTCCAGTCTTGGTGAGGGTTTGGGGGGAGGCTTCCACTCATGGTATCCTACTCTCTTCTAGATAATTCTGTGCTTTTCCCAAAGAATCTCAATCTTGGTGAAGTACCACATGGGTGGAAAGTCATTGAAGCTTATAAAGTATCTGCTGCCATCTTCTGTCCTTCCTAAGGCCTGGTTCTTCAGCTTTCATTCTGGTACATATTTTCTTAACTGAGTTGTCCAGGGTCAATTTCTGTAGCTCATAATCAGATAGTTCTGACTGAAACAAGAGTCAGTAGCTTGCCTGCAGATGTTCCCACTGCTCTTTCCTTCACTCTTTCCACTTCCTCTCTTCCTGCCACCCTGGTTATGACTGCCATGCGCTGGGTGCTTGGTGCCCTTGGGACCTGGCCCTTTTCTCCACATAAGGAGATGAAGGGAGTGAGGTGTGCTGTGCTCCTGGGGCACAGCATCTCCAGTTCAAGGCTCTGAGTTTTTGTTTCTCTGTATAGCCTCACTACCTATGAGCTGAGTTCTATCTCAGTGTGATTTGAAGGTGGTCCAGAAACCTCTTAGTATCCATTCTCTGGACTGCTTCTGTGTCTGAAACTCTACCCGGAGAATTATCAACTCTGGGAGTTTTTCTCAAAATTCTTGATGAATAGCATTAAGCTAGGAGTTTAATACTTTTTTTAAAAAAAGATTTTATTTATTTGTTAGAGTGAGAGAGAGAGAGCACAGGCAGGCAGAGGCAGAGGGAGAAGCAGGCTCTCTGTGGAGCAAGGAGTCTGAGGCAGGACTCGATTCCAGGACACTGGGATCATGACCTGCGCCAAAGGCAGTCGCTTAACCGACTGAGCCACCCAGGCATCCCTAGGATTTTAATTCTTGTATGATAGTAGTTGTGTGTACTAATCTAATGCTAATATGTTTTAATGAAATATTATTAATCACAATAGTGCTTATATACATTTGAAAAGCAGTGGTATAACCCTGTGGGAGACACAGAAGAGATTAAGTGCATGGACAGTAAGGTATTTGAGGATCTCCCTGCAAAAACTGTGTGTCCTCTTCACACCCAGAAGCCTCACAGCCTACAGGTGGGGAACCACTGCATTACTCCATATGGCATTTGTTATCACATTAGGAAGTTTCATTCAGTCATTCAGTCATTTATTCCATGGAGAATAGCACCCGGAGAGAGAAGTTGTGCTGGAGTCTTGCATGCTACCCAGAACCATAGAAGATGTGTGTTCTGCAGGCACCTTTAAGAGGATATTTGACTTAGAGAATGGCTTTAAAGACAAATTTTGCTGCCTTGTGGTTTTCTTGCGGTTTTTTGAGCCAACTCTTTTTAAGAATGAACAGTGGAGGGGCACCTGGGTGGTCAGTGGGTTAAGCCTCTGTCTTCGGCTCAGGTCATGAGCTGAAGACAGAAGGTCCTGGGTTTGAGCCCCACATTGGGTTCTCTGCTCAGCGTGGAGCCTGCTTTCCCCCCTCTATCTCTGCCTGCTTGTGATCTCTCTGTCAAATAAATTAAAAAAAGAAGAAGAAGAAGAATGAACAGTGGAAATGGTACAGACAAGTCCTGATGTTAGGAACACCAAATCTCTTACTAAAACTTCCTTGTGCTTGAAAACTTAGGCCCTTGGCTGGGGGTGGCCAGCCAAATACTGCCTGTCTGGTTTTCCAGCTGAGTCTAAGGGGCAGTTGATTGTGTGAGGGATTGTGTGGGCAGAGGTGAGCATAGGGTGGGGTGCCTAGTCTACAAGGAGAAAGAGGGTGTTTGTTTAATCTTGTTTAGGGAGAAAGGCTTAAAATGGAAGAGGGGATAGGCCTCACAATGGCAGAAAGGAAGATATAGAAAAAGAGGTAATTAGGGTCTGACTCTATCCCATCTTCAGGAGCTAAGAATAAAAACTGCCATTTATTAATCATTTGGTCTGTGTCAGGCACTGTGTGTCCTCTTCCTTAGTCCTCCCAGCAATTTTGTCATAGATACTATTACTATTATCCCCATCCTAAAGAAGAAGAAACTGAGGTTTGGGGTGTTAAGTAATTTTCTCAGAGTCAGATACCTAGATCTGTGGCTCTTGGTAACCTGGCCTTAGTCCCACAAGTGATCTGAAGCCTCTCTGGGGCTGGACTTTAACGAAACTGAGACATGCTGCTGCTCTCTGTGGACATACAGTATGGCTCCAGTGAGCAAAACCTGAAGGGGATTTTTTTTGGCACTTCACCATTATCAGCCTAGGGAGTCGGAGAATCAGCCAGTTTCAAAGATGGGGCATAATTCTCCTCCAGGAACTAGAGTGTATCCCAGCTGTGCAAACTTGAGGTTCAGTCTCTTCATCTATAAAACAGAGATGGCAGTACCTCCTATATCAGGCTTAGATTGAACTAGAATGACAGAAAACACAGACTAACAGTAGCTTAACAAGAGAAGTGTATTTTTCTCACACATAAACAAACTCTGGTGATATAAAGTCCAGAACTTGTAGCGTGGCTCCACAGTTGTCAAATACCCAGGCTTTCTACATTTTTGTCCTGCCATTCATACCACATTTCTTCTACCTCATTGTCCTAAATAGCTGCTGTAGCTCCAGCCATTGCATCTGCTTCTACTCATCTGGAGGGAGGAAGGGCCAAAAACAGGTACACTTCCCTTTAAGGTCACCCCCATTTCTGGAAGTTGCACATTCCCCTTCTCTTCTCTTCCAGTGGTCAGAACACATGCCAAACCTAGCTGCAAAGGAAGCCGAAAAATGTCTTTATTCTGTCAGGCCAAATACCCAGCTAAACATCAGGGGTTCCACTACTAAGGAAGAAGGCGAGGATAGTTACTGAAGTTGCTGGAAGATGAAATGAGTTCAATGCCTGTAAGTGATCCAGCAGGTCTTCCTGGCCACCTAGGGTAGATTAGATAAACAGTAGTAGTAAATCTGTCCTTCCTTTGCAAGTTTCCTGGCAAACATTACAATTTGGTCATATCTGCTTTTATATATGGATGAAAAGCTGATCAAACATGTATCTTTAGGAGCTCCTTTTTTCTAGAATTTTGTAATAGGAAAGGGTTTTGTTTTTAACGTATCAGTCCTTTTTTAAAAGTTCCTTCCTGGGGGCGCCTGGGTGGCTCGGTGGGTTAAGCCTCTGCCTTCGGTTCAGGTCATGATCCCAGGGTCCTGGGATCGAGCCCTGCATTGGGCTCCCTGCTCAGCGGGAGCCTGATTCCCCCTCTCTCTCTGCCTGCTGCTCTGCCTACTTGTGATCTCTCTGTCAAATAAATAAATGAAATCTTAAAAAAAAACACACTTTCTCTTCTTACATTATAAAAAAAAAATAATAAAGTTCCTTCCTATTCCTGAAGATTTCTTAATAAAGCAATGGTCTTTCCATTGTTGTAGTCTTTGGCTCTTCACTTTCCCTTATTGTAATTAAAGCCTGAAGGCAAATAAAAATGATGTCATCTTATAATAAAATGTCATAAATGAAAAAACCAAAACATTGTAATCATCTTTGCTTGGCTTTGAGATCACTGCTGATGCTCACGCCACTTTCTAAAAGACAGTATGGGGTCTACCAAGTGCAAGCTGTGAGAGCTTGGACAAGTCAGGTCCCTGCTCTAAACCTCAGTTCGCTCATCTGGAACCCAGGGCTGTGAGAATGAAGCGGAACGATTGATGGAAGCCAAAATCTCAGCAGATGGCCTGGCACAATCTAAGTCCACCACAAAGGGGAGCTCGTATTTTTTTTTCTATCCAGAGGACTCCCAGGCTTAGCTGGAGATTTTTTTTTTAAATTTAGGTTTCCAGTTCATAATATTTTAGCTTTTGTTATAATAAAAAAATACATACTTACCAAGATTGTTCATAGCAGATCTATTCATAAAAGCTGCAAACTGAAAACAGCCCAGCCCGTCAACAAAAGAGTCAATAAACTCTGGCCTATTCATACAAAGGCACACTGCTCAGCAATCAAAAGGAATGAGCTACTAATATACAATCTGACAAAGACGAATCTCAAAACCATTACACTGAGCCAAAAGAAGCCAGACACAAATGAGTATATAATGTATGATTCCACCTATTTGTGGCAAAATTCATCTAAGGTAGAAAAGAACAACAGAATAGTGGTTGCTTCTGGAGGGGGAGTGCAGGGCATGAATGAGAAAAGATTTGAGGAAACTTCCTGGAGGGCTGATAGTGTTGAGTATCTTGATAAAGGTTTAGAGTACATTTGTCTAGAACTCATCTAATGGCACATTTAAATTTAGTGCATTGCCTTGAGTGTGAATCTTAACCTCAGAAGTAAAAAAGATGCCAGGAGTGCCTGGGTGGCTCAGTGGGCTAAAGCCTCTGCCTTTGGCTCAGGTCATGACCTCAGGGTCCTGGGATCGAGCCCTGCATCAGGCTCTCTGCTCAGCGGGGAGCCTGCTTCCTCCTCTCTCTCTGCCTACCTCTCTGCCTGCTTGTGATCTCCCTCTCTGTCAGATAAATAAATAAAGTCTTAAAAAAAAAAAGAGAGAGAGAGATGCCAACAAATATTGGGCCCTAGGATGATAGGCTGAAGGGTCTGGGGTGAAGTATACTTTCGTCTGCAAACTGGCAATGCATCGAAAAAAGGACAGCCTCCCTGTAGGCTGAATGGAGAGAACTGGACTCTGCAGCATAAGGCAGTGGACACCAAGAGAGAGGAGCAGAGATCCTTGCACTGGTGGAAAGCAAGAGGGAGAGTTGGAAAGGATGCATGGGCAAGAGAGTGTGTGGGGCCTTCGCGTGGGACAGGGGAACAGGGCCAGGGCAGTGGCTCTGGTCCACGCTCACTGCTGACACTGGTTCTTTTTTTTTTTTTTTTACACTGGTTATTAATGTTTCATTTATTTATTTATTTCTCTCTTTTTAAAATTTAAATTCAATTAGCCAGGGTATAGTACATAATTTTTTAAAAAATTAACATATAATGTATTATTTGTCCCAGGGGTACAGGTCTGTGAATCATCAGTCTTATAAAATTCACAGCATTCACCATAGCACATACCGTCCCCAATGGCCATAACCCAGCCACCCCATCTCTCCCACTCCTCTTCCCTCCAGCAACCCTGTTTGTTTCCTGAGATTAAGAGTCCCTTATGGCTTGTCTCCCTCCCCTTTTCACATCTTGTTTCATTTTTCCCACCCTTCCCCCCACAACTCCCCACCCTGCCTCTCAAATTACTCATATCAGAGATCATATGATATTGTCTTTCTCTGATTGACTTATTTAACTTAGCATAATACCCTCTAGTTCCATCCATGTCATTGCAAATGGCAAGATTTCAGTTTTTGATGGCTGCATAGTGTTCCATTGCATATATATACCACATCTTCTTTAACCATTCATTTGTTGATGGACATCTAGGCTCTTTCCATAGTTTAGCTATTGTGGACACTGCTGCTATAAACATTTGGTTGCACGTGCCCCTTTGGATCACTACATTTGTATCTTTAGGGTGAATACCCAGTAGTGCGATTGCTGGTTCTTAAAGGAGGCTTTGGGCTGGTGTGAGCCAGAGAGGGGGGAGTCATTTCTGCTACCTCTTACCCTGCATTTGTTCCACCCCTGGGAGGTATCCATGCTGCCCCTGAGTCTCCCCGACTTTGCAAACTTCTTCCCTTGCCACCATCACTCCTCCCAGTACAAGCCCTCCTCTCTCTCCAGGGGACATCTGCATTGTCAGTTACCTGGATGACCAGTACCCCTACTTCCAGACCCCCAACCCTTCCTCCACACTGTGGGCAAAGCAGTCTTCTCAAAAGGCACCTATTGCATGGAGCCCTGGGTGTCCTGCATAAACAATTAATCTTGGAACACTGAAAAAATAAAATTAAAAAAAAAAAAAAAAAAAGGAAATCTAACCCTGTCAATGCGATCAAAACCTCCAGGGAGTGAAAGGAAAGCTTCCCGTGTTCTGCGTGTCCCACCCACTGCTCCGCCCCCTCAGCTACGCCTGAATGCTTGGCGTTATTTCTACCCCGCCGGTCATTTGTGGAAATCCTCACGCCCCACGTGATTTTAGGAGGCGGGCCTTTGGGCGGGACTTAAGTCCTAAGGGTGGGGCCTTCGTGAATAGGATCCAGGGTCTTCCAAAGGAGCCCTGACAGAGCTCCCTCACCCCTTCCAACAGGTGAGGACACAGCACGGCGGCGCCATTTCTGAGCCAGGAAGAGGGTCCCAACCTGCCACCATATGCAATCTACTGAAGCCATGACCTTGGAGTTCCAGCCTCCAGAACCGTGAGAAAGAAACGGCTGTTGTTTGTAAGCCCCCCAGTCTGTGTTAGTGTGTTACGGCAGCTAGAACTAAGACACCCCCCCAGCACTCCACCTGCCTGGCTTCCCTTACCCTACCCTGGCTGTGTCTCCGCCTCCTTCCTGCCATCTCCCACGGGCTGCACTGCGGGGGCTCATGCTGTCCTCTCTTCGCCCACTTAACGTCTATTTCTCTTGCAGTTCGCAAACTAGCAGGGACACCTTCTCTGAGCTCCCCGATGAGGTCCTAGACCCCTGTTTTCAGGTGGCATTATTCCAAAGGCCTCTGCCTGGGAGCATTTCTTATGGCCGTTTACTCTGCATCATCTGGTGGAATTCTGTCCTCATGTCTGCGGGTTCCAGCAGGCTCACTCCGGTCCCTAGAGCTGTAGCTGGCTAAGGGTAGATACCACTGAATGTTAACTGAAGGAAGGAGAAAGAGGGAGGTGGGTGTGGTGTCCATGAGGACACAGCCGGCCGACGTTCAAGCGCCAGCAGCAGAGGTGACCAAGTGCCCTATCGCTGTGCCCTGAGCTGCGGCTCCACGTTGGCACGGACGCCGCACCGGGCGCAGGTGGCGCCCAAAAGGCAGGCTGAGTGCCACAGACCCCTGAGCAGGTTCTGTTCCTGGGCAGTTTGTGCCTGTCTTCACCAGGACAGGAAAGCAACACCCACAACACCTTGCACACAGAGGAAGCAAAGTCCCAGACACCCAGCAAATACCCACGAGAAGTAGGAGAAGCAGTGTTTTCCAGACTGTGGGTTGTGATTCACTACTGGGTCAACTGAGTGGGTCTCAACCACCTTTTTTTTTTTTTAAAGGAAACTGAACCAAACAAAATAGATCAGAACGAGGTATAGACTTCAGGAAATGTCGCAGAAAGAAGGGGTCAGTTTTGTGTCTTGAATGTTTTGTTTCAGTTTTTTCATATAATTGAGTTTGTACCAGGCTGTGGGGTGAAATATATTTCCCCATATTCCATGGGTCATAGTCAAAATTGTTTGGGAAACTCTGTTCCGCAGGATCATCTGGTTAAGTATTTCCCCAGGACGCATTTATCAACCAGAAAGTTCCTTTCAAGGGGGATTTCCTAGTCAAATATGGTAGCGTTAACTCAGAGCAAACCACTGAAGAGAAAATCTCTATAGATCTCAGCTGGCTTGGAAATGCACACGAGTCAACGTTGTTAAAGACTGTCTGCATCTTCAAATCTCTTGAGTGTAGAACTTTTCACATGTTTGAGCACTGACTGCTTCCTCCCTCCTTTATTTTTAATCACCTTGAAACACCTATGACTCTCTCCCTAAATACTACTAGGAGAGACCCTAACACCCCCCACCGTGGATTCCTCACTCCACTGTCCTTGTTGGCATGACCGTGGGTCTGGGGAGGTGGCTGACCCTTCACCTTGACATCTAACCTCCCACTCGGGCAATGATTTTGTATGCACCTTCTTCATACACTCGGAGACCCACTCCACAGAACATGGATGCCCTTGCCTTTTTCCCATTGTTCTCCAGTAGTCCTCCTGGTTGCCTGTGCACTCTCTCTCCTGCTCCTTCTATGCCAAGTGCATTTATTTGCAAGACAACAGCCCGTCATTGAGTTAACGGGGGCCAAGAAGAGAGGGAAGTTAAGTAGCCCATATAGGGACTGAGCTTATGACCTGGCCTCATTCTTTACGCTTGGTGATGTGGAGTGAAATAATCAGGTGCTCCGCAATGAATGAAAGTTAAGTCCTATCAGCCCAATAGAACGCAGCTATTCTCCTATAACTGGGAGGAAGTTAGTCTGACTTAGAGGACAATCTGGGAGTCAGGATGTCTCAGTTCTAGACTGTGTCCTCGCTGTAGGACTTGGGCACATTTCCGGGCCTTATGGGTAAAGTCAGGTGTCAGTCTAAGTGCTCACACTGACACAGAACAATAGAAATGGAAAGGGCCTCAGAAGTTTTAGTTTATGTCTTTGAGTGAACAGCTGAAGAAACTCCAAGCCCAGAGAGGCCAAATAACTTTTACTAATCCACACAGCACTTACATAACACAGCACAGATAGGAACTCAGATGTCTCGTTCCTATTTCAGCCCATTGCCTTCTGGCCTGTCTGTCATCCTAAGGTCCCTTCTATAGCAGTGTTTTCCAGTGGTAAAGTAATCATCGTAGAGGGGCGGATGGCAAACACTGCTCATCTTGGAGGTCTTTAAATGGGCTCTAAAAAAGGACAGGAAACAATTACAGAAATTGTAATTGTTTAACAGCAGCATTTGCATATTATGACATTTCTAAGTGCTTTAAAAAATCTTATTAGCTCAGGTGCCTGGGTGGCTCAGTGGGTTAAAGCCTCTGCCTTTGGCTCAGGTCGTGATCCCAGGGTCCTGGGATCGAGCCCCGCATCGGGCTCTCTGCTCAGCAGGGAACCTGCTTCCTCCTCTCTCTCTGTCTGCCTCTCTGCCTACTTGTGATCTCTGTCTGTCCGATAAATAAATAAAAATATTTTTTTAAAAATCTTATTAGCTCAACATAAATACATGAAGCGTTTCTCCATTTCCCTTTCGCAAACCTTTTCCTTAATTCCAAGTAAATGGTATTTGCATTATTGGGTGTTTGTGCAACCTCTTAATTAATCAAGACTCTCAGGTGCAGTGGCTAGAAGTGCAGCTAAACCAATTTGAACAAAAAGGGGAATTTGGGCTCATGTGAGTCGAAGTTCATCTACAATTAGATTCAGAGACCTACATAAGATTGTACTTAACTTCTTTCTCCTTTGCTCTCACAAGCTGTTTAAACTCTGCATATCTCTGGTGATTGTACCCTTACTTTCCTAAAGATAAGCTTTCTCCACATGAGGAAGATGTTTGCCAACAGCCCGTTTCCAGCACTCCCACTAAAACTTGAGGATTCTTTTTTCTCTAACTCTAAATAAAAAATCCTAGGGAATAACTCTGGTTAGTCCGGCTAAGGCCACATAACCACCCATAGACCAATTACTGAAGGCCAGTGATTGGGTTACTATGAGTGGCTGGGCCTAGATCATGTGCCTACACACCTATGGTCAGGACATCCTTCTGGATCAACAGTTTCCCTAGGATCTGATGACTAAGTCTGGGGAGAAGCACTTCCCATACTCAATATGGGAATAAGCAATATGAAGGCTTAGCTGACTTGGAAAGCTGAGATGGGCTTTGAGAGGTAAGTGGTTCACCTAAGTTCCAGGAATGAAGGCATTGCTTGGGACAAATATTTACTGGTTCACACCATGTTCATAGCTATGTATTTGCAAAGATAATGCAACATGCACCATGGATCTAACTCCATGGCTGATCTAACTCTCATTCTCAATCCTTTACCCTAATTTTTAACTGGAGGTGGCCAAGTTACATAATTCTGACCATAAAACATAAGTTCATGTTTTCTCTTGGTTCTTGGGAAAGCATCTGCTTCCTAGATATAGGTGCTGCCTCTTCCCTCTCCTTTCTGATGGAAGATGGATGTGATATCTGGAGTTTCAGCAGCCATCTTGCAACTATGAGGGAAGGGCCAAAAGAATTGTGAGCTGCAAACCAGGGCCCACAAGCTATTGTGTTGAGACTTTTTGTTATGTAAGAAAAATAATCCCTGTCTTTTTAAATAATTAAAGTCAGGTTGTCTGATACTTGCAGCAAAAATATTCCTGATACAATGCATAAATCATATTCATATGTAGCCATAAATAAAATCTTAAAAGTGATAGAGTATGGTACAGGTTTCTGTTTCTCAGAGTTTTTGGTTATCTGTCCTTTCAGACTTTGGGGAAGATAAAGAAGACACAGTTCTTTCACCCAGAGGAAGCTTACAATTAAATAGAGCTTAAAATTTAGGCCAGTGTTGAACAAAGAATTCCTTCTCATGCTTAATTCCCCAATGATGTAATTAAGCCCATTTGCTTTTTATTTCATCCTCAGTAGAGCTCAAGAATGGCTAGTTACCATCTTTTTAAATAAGGAATATGACTTAATTAAAAATACTCTTCATCCCTGTGCAGTGTATGTATGTGTGTGCGTGTGTGTGTACATGCTTTTTTCAGTTTATTTTCCCTGGGTAATTAATACCAATTTCTTTGACTTTCTTCATAGATTTTATTTTTTCAAACCTCTAATCTTTATGTGATATTTGATCAATTTGTACATTTGATCAAACAAAATGTACAATTTGAGTTCTTAAAAACCTGTGTGGTCACCAAGGATCTCCCATCTAACTGGAGAATAAAATTGTAATGACTTTTTGGCCTCCTGCTTTTGAGTCCCTCCAGCTCCAAAGGTGGAGCCACATAGCCTCTTTCCTAGGTGATTAGATCTTCATGTGTGTACTCTGGCCCCAAATTCTGGAACCCAGATTGTCCCTGGACAGAGGAATCAGATGCAGGCTAGGCTCAGGGACACCTGACTCTGAATGGTTTCTGGGCCTGTCCTGATAATTTTAGCCTTGCTATCCTAGTTCACCAGTGACCAGACACCTCACATGGTCTTTAATTTCCTTTGCTAGGGGTATTTTCTCTGGTCTTAAACCTCTTCTTCTGGCAACTCTTCCCTGACTTTCTGAGTGGCATTGCCCCTCCTTTACTTCCAATCTGTGCTATTCTAGTGGAACTGACTCCATCTTCAGCCCCTAAGATGAGCATGTGACTCAGGCCTGGCCAATCCAGACTCAATCACATCACCGTGGCCACAGTGATTGGTTCAGAGATGGCCATGTGAACAAGTCAGGCTACTCCAAGCCAGTGACGCTCAATGATGGGACTTTTGTAAGAATGGTTGGGCATGGAAAGCTCTTTCCTTACAGAGGTTGCTGAGCAGGAAGAATATGAGCCTAGCCTTACTGTCAGCCATCCTTCCACTAAAAGGAAACAAGCTTCCTAATAGAGCCCACAAAAAGGGAGGGAGAGGAAGAGGGAGAGGGAGAAAGTAAGAGAGAGAGAGAGAAGGGAGGGAGTCACTATGTGACCTTGAGGTTACTTCAAAGAAGGTGGTGGAGCTTCTGAATTTTGGAGTGATTTGTTGTTCAGCAATAGAATCTGGAATATGATCTAAGACATCAATATTAGATTAAGACTAAGACTAAGAAGTCTCTGTCCAAATGGGTTATAGGCCCTGATCCTCCCTGGTCCTCTTTGGCAGCCCAAACAAACCAAGTTGTGGCAACATCTGTCGGTAGTCTTGCTGGAAAATCCATTTGGAAAAGCTGTGGCTTTCCAGGTTTCCATCATCTGACAATGGGACAACCCTGGCATTTGTGGGTGATTATTGTCATTCCCCCGACACCCAGGGGGTTGATGTATCAGGAACAGATGACACTGTACTTGTTGTGTGGTCAGGCAGAGGAATCAGGGGCTGTATTTTCCCTCCTGAGCACATTTTACTTGTAAAATTAACACTTTCTGGGAAATTCCCAAATGCAAGGATTTGAAAAACCTGAAGCAGTTGTTAATTGTGTCTTGGTTTTGTTTAAGTAAAAATGCTAATGAAAGTTTCTTTTGAGTATCATAATGAGAAACAAAAATAGGAACTTGAAGGTGAGGTAAGCTAGTGGTTCTCAAAAAGTAGCAAGAGTACTTTTTGTCACTGTCCCACTTGTGGGCCAAAGGCCCCTCCCTTCAAATGATTTGAAGATTGATGTTTTTTACTGTGCAAGTCCCACAAAGAGTGCAAGTGTGTGTGTGTGTGTGTGTGTGTGTGTGTGTGTGTGTGTTTAAGAGCTTAGAGGTGTGTTTCTTACATATTTCAGCCCACATTTTTAGAACATGAAAATGAGCATCTGAAAAATATAAAAAAAAGATACACTCACAAAATGCGTGCCTACCTAGACAAAACACCACCTGATATCTTTGGCTTAGTTTTGTTTTGTAGTAGGGACAAGTAGGAAAGGCAGGAGGGAGATGACAAAACTGTTTTGGGGGAGTTTTATTTCAGGTTGATAACTTTATTCTTAAAGCAATCTGTATGCCACCGAAATTTCAAGGTTTATGTTGATTGCTTATTTGCTGATTTATGTCTGTAGAACCAGGCACTCAGTAGTGGGAAGTCAAAGGGAGATCAAGAAAATCTGGCTGGTGAGAAGGTCCTGTTTTTTTTTTAATTTTAAAGATTTTATTTATTTATTTGACAGACAGAGATCACAAGAAGGCAGAGAGGCAGACAGAGAGAGAGGAAAGGAAGCAGGCTCCCTGCCGAGCAGAGAACCCGGATGTGGGGCTCCATCCCCGGACCCTGAGATCATAACCTGAGCTGAAGGCAGAGGCTTTAACCCACTGAGCCACCCAGGTACCCCAAGAAGATCCTGTTTAAACAAACTTCTTCTGATTCTTTTCTTACATTCCTTTGTTTCTGACTAGTCTAGTTAGCTGTAGTTGCATAACAAGGAACCCCAAAACCTAATGGCTTAAAACAAAAACCATTTTGTTATTTCTCAGGATTTTTTGTGACTCGGGATTTGGGAAAGGCTAGGTTGGGTGGTTCTGGCTTGGGCCTCTCATCAGTTTAAGTCACTGTGGGACTAGAGTGGCCTGGGCTGGCCGGGCCATTCTAGTGGCTCTTTCTGTCTTCATGTAGTCTTCATGTGGTTCTCTCCATGTGGTCTCTATGTGGGCTGGTTTGGGCTTCCTCAAACCATGGCGGCCTCAAAGCAGTTGCACTGCTTGGTTGGTAGCTGAATGTTTTATGAGTGAACACTAGCTGTCTTATCTTCTATCCACAGAGGTCATACAGCTTTATTTACACCTCATTCCCTCACTTACAAGTGTGTGGCAGACTTCTCAGATTAAGGAGAGGAAAATTATACTCCACCTTTCGATAGGGGATTGGCAAATCTCTGGAAGAGCATGTGGGGTGGGAGACATTGTTGCAGGCCATCTTGGAAAACACCATTAGCCACATGGCCCAAGCCTGGTTCCTCAGTGTTCCCACTGATTCTATTAACTACCCAAAAGCCTTGTCTTAATTTTCTTTATACCTTAAAGTAACTACAGCCCATCTCTCTAGTGTGCTACAAGAACCCTGGGGGCCCACTCTCAGTTATTTCAAATGAACTTTACTTATAAACTCTTGGTTAGAGCCTTTAACTGAGATTAGAGAAAGGACAAGAGTGGAGGTGGCTTTTGGAATCCCTCTTCAAGATAATCAGATCAGTATAATGATGCCATTAAGAAGAAAGGAGAAATAAGACCTGTCTTATTATGTCTTCACCACTGAGGTCCTGTCCTGCATGACCTAGCTAGCTGTTTTGGGGTTTTTTTTTTTTGAGAAGGGATAATACTTCTAAAATATTAACAATTCCTTAATAATAATGTTAGCAAAGATGCTTGGTACTAACGCCTGGAGAAGAAGGCAGATGCTCGAGTTCGGCCTACTGCCATCCAGCTGTTGCTTAGCTGAGGCCACACGCCAAAAGCAAGATTTTGGCCTGTTAAAAAGCCTCTCCAGCTCTTTCCCCACACCACCAGGGGCCGGGGCTGTCAGCCTGACTCTTGATACTTGGGCCTGGAAACAGTAGGCCTGAGAGAAAAGGCCTCAGTGGTGATTGACGGAGAGCTCTATTCCAAAACTCCCATTTCAGCTGAGTAGAGAGACGGCAGACAACAGGAGGGAGGAAAGTGGGCCTGCTGCCACTGACATTTAAGCCCTCGAAATGTGTTTCAAGAGGAGTGAGGAGAACAGAATGAGTTAGGAGGAGGGAAGAGTGGGCTTCGCAAGAAATATCAATCCAACACAGATGCATTAGCGCCTGGTCTGAATGTTGCTATGGTCTGAATGTTTATGTCCCCTCAGACTTCATCTGGTATTAGGAGGTGAGGCCTTTGGGGGCTGATTAGGTCATTTGGATGGAGCCCTCATGAATTAGATTACTGCCCTTATGAAAGAGGCCCCAGAGAGCTCTCTTGCTCTTGCCACCTTGTAAGGCTGTATTGAAAAAATGGTCATCTAGAAAGTGGGCTCTCACCAGACACTGAGTGTGAGCTTAAGGGTCCATGATCTTGGACTTCTCAGCCTTCAGAACTGTAAGAAATAAATATTTTTTGTTTATAAGCCATCTACTCTATGGTATTTAGTTACAGCAGCCTGAACAGACTAAAATGGTATTCAGCTGTTTATTCATTCCTTTGTTTGCTTATTCAGTCATTCATATTAACTTATAAGCCAGGGCATTCTAGGAAATGGAGAAACGACTAGATCAGGACCCTCATGCAGTTGGGGAAATAGCAGAGGAGTAAAGGGCTACACCTCAGCCCATACAGTTAAATCTCAGTTAACAAAACCTTTTGTAAGGAGGCTCCTTTATACAAAATCATATTTGGAAGGGGGGAAAAAAAGGCAGGTATCTTGAGAAGCTGTGCTCATACCGTAGAGCCTGAACCACATTTTAGCAGTTAGGGAGGAAATGACTCTTAACTGTTCAGATTTCCTTCTATGCAGTGAGGGAAGAGTGGGAGGAGGCCATTTTTATGTTTGTTTGCTAATCATCAATGTCAGCCTTCAACTGTCTAGTCTCCTCCCCTTCTATCACACACATTATCTCATATTATCATAGCAGGTACTCAGATGTGCTAAAAATAAAATTTACCTTATGTTCCTTTTTTTTTGAAAGATTTTATTTATTTATTTATTTGAGAGAGAGAAAGAGAACATGCGCAGCACAAGGAGGGGGAGGGATGGGAGGGGCAGAGCATGAAGCCTAATGCGGGGCTCGATCTCACAATCCTGAGACCATGACCTGAGCTGAAACCAAGAGTCTGACACGTAACCGACTGAGCCACCCTGCAATCTTTGAGGGATTATTTATAGTCCTTAACACTTCTGTGCTTCCTTCAGGTGCCCAGGAGATGTTGTCGTTCTCCCACAGCATGGTAGGATCCAGGGAACCTGGTGGCTTTCTCAGACCCATCTGCCCAGCTGTACCATGTACCAGCCTGAGCCCCACCTGGGGCAGGGGCCATGAGTCCCTTCTGTACTTGGGCTCTCCCTAACACACCTCAGGTTTTTATTACACCACCCACCATTATTATTCACTTTTACATCCGACATTCAGTTTTAGAATTTCCATTCGGTTCTTTCCTTTTCATAGTCTGTATTTCTCTGTTGAGATTCCCTATTTGTTTCTTCATCACAAACATTTTCCTTTACATTCTTGAGAATCGTGATAATAGCTGCTTTAACATCTTATTTCAACACCTGGCTCATCTTGAGGTCAGTCTCCGCTGACTCATTTTTCTCCTGGATATGGGTTACTTTTCCCTGCTTCTTCTTAACACCTAGTAATTTGGGACGGTATTGTGGACCTTTGTGAATGATGCATTGTCAAGACTCTGGATTCTGCTATGTGACTCGCAATAACATTGATTTTTTTTTAAGATTTTATTTATTTATTTGACAGACAGAGATCACAAGTAGGCAGAGAGGCAGGCAGAGAGAGAGGAAGGGAAGCAGGCTCCCCGCCGAGCAGGGAGCCTGATGCCGGGCTCGATCCCAGGACCCTGAGATCATGACCTGAGCCCAAGGCAGTGGCTTTAATCCACTGAGCCACCCAGGTGCCCCAATAACATTGATTTTTAAAACACCTTAGCAGGCAGTTAACTTTGCTGGACTTCCAGCCTTGATCTTTCTTGCAGTGGGTGCCGCCTGGAGTCTAGCTCAGGGATCAGCCAGAGGTGAGCACAGAGTTAATGTAGTTCAATGCTCCCCATCTGCAGCTCACTCACTTGTAGGGTTCTGTCCCCTCATCCCCCGCTGCTGTGATCACTCTGAACCCTGTCTTCTGATTCCTTAGCTGGTGCTACTGTAGGCTTCCGTCTGAGTTTGGGCTGCCCTGTGGGGTGCTAACTGGGGCCTAGCCTGGGTGAAAAAGCCATTAAAAAAAAAGGGAAAAACCACCCATGGAGGTTTCCATTTTTCAAGTGTTGCCTCTCTTCTAGTTTCTACCTATTTTTAGTTGCCTTTCATTGCCTTCAGAGAGTCATCTTTTGATTTTTGTCTGGAGTTTGTTTGTAGAGAATTGGCTCCATATAAGCTACTTTACTGTGCCCACTTTTTCTTTTTGCATACGCTGTAGGGGCCGGATATTGGGTCTCTTTTTCTGAGGGACTTACAAAGTCCACTCACTCCTGCACCTTCCTCCCTGCCGTATGGGGTGATCGTATGTACTCGGGAGGTTGGAGAGATCTTTTTCTGCCTCTTTAAGATTTTTTTTTTTTTTAATTTTAACTCTCTTTGAACAACAGAAACTTAAAAGCTTTTGAGACCTCTAAGACTTTTCTTTGTCTCTCTGCTGAAATAACCATTTCCTGAGCTATTGCTGCCACACAGTTTAGCTGGTTCCCCAATCAAAGAGAAGGGGTGAGCTGACAGGATATGTTGGGACTAGAAAGACCATCAGTATTTCAAAAAACCTATTCTTCCCTACCAGGCATCACACCCATGTTGAGTGAGTACTTAGTTGTGGTTTAGAACAAGCTAGATTGAAGGTATCTCATATTTAAATCAATAGTTTTAAGTAGTTAAGCCTTCTTATTTCGTTCATTGATTCATTCAAGCATGTTTTACTCATTAAAAAAAAAAAACATTAAGCGAATGCCTATTACTTGTCAGACCCTGTGCTAAGTACTAATTATGGAATGAAAAGTTGTGCTTATTAAAGAAATTTCAGGTGTCAGCAAACATTAGGAGGGAGGCAGAAGCAGGCTCAAAGCTATACTGGTTCTGTGATTTTAAAATGGCTGGGGACAGAGAGGAAAGCCCAAGAATTTGGAGTAAAAAAACTCAAGTTTAAGCCCAGTTCACCATTTATTAACTGCATCCCTTTGGGGAAGTCTCTCAGTTTCTCCATGGCCTTCTTTCCTTTACAATTAACAGCTCGATGTTGTTAAAGTGAAAGCTTTCTAAGAATAGGAACAGTGCCAGTATATTCCCTGCTGTGTCCCTGTTCGAGCATAGTGTTGGCACGTAGTATGTTCTCAATAAATAGGTTAACATTAAATGACTGAGTAAAAAATAACTTGTTTTTAAAAAAAATATATTTATTTGTTTGACAGAAAGAGATCATAAGCAGGGGGAGCAGCAGAAGGAGAGGGAGAAGCAGGCTCCCCACTAAGCAGGGAGCCTGATGTGGGGCTTGATCCAGGACCCTGGGACCCTGACCTGAGCCAAAGGCAGGCACTTAGCCAGCCAGGAGTCCCAATAATAGCTCTTACTGCTTTTTTGATCATGGACTTTAACTGGACATCTTTAGAATTACTAAGATTCCAAGTTAATGTGGGAAATAGTCCTCTAATTGGACCCCACTCCTTTAATCTTCTAGCTACCAGATATGCTTGTGATGCCTTCCAGAACATCCAATGGCTTCTAACAGGTAGTATCAATCAGCAGAAGCAAGCTTATGCTGCAGAAAGAAACAACTTGTAGCCTCACATTGTGAGGGGGTGGTCCTTGCTCAGGAGCCTGCTTCTCCCTCCCCCTCTCCCTGCTACTCTGCCTGCTTGTGCTCTCTGTCTGACAAATAAATAAATTCATTAATTTTATAAAAAAGAAGGAAAGAACAACTTGTACCTAATCCTTATAGGCTTCGCTTCCCACAAGCATTCATGGGTCAAATGTTGCCAGTGGCCTTGCTAGAGAGAAGAGAGACCTCTGGAGGGTCTCGTCCTGGCAAGTCATTGTCACAGAAGTGATACACATCACTTCTGCTCACAATTCATGGGCAAGAACTAGTTCTTTAAGCCCTCCTAATACATCACCAGGAGCTAGGAAGAGCACTTCTACCATGGGACCAGGAAAGGACCAGAAATATTTAGGGAACAGCACTGATGGTCACTACAGTCCTGCCGTGTAAGGAGGATCTCAAGCTGGTCCACTCAGGCCCATCTAAGTACAGGCATCACAGAAATAGGTAGGAGCATCTTTCATATTCAGATCTTCGTACTGTCCCTGAGTGTGTGAAGAGCCCTACTCTCCATCTCAAGGGCTAAATGGCATCTTAGGCTATTAAATGAGGTTTGAACTCAAGGAATAGGCGTTAGTCCTCCTGGTTGACCCAGAGGTCATGCTCTGTCTGCTGTTTATGGGTGTTCATTGCCAAATATAGAGAGAAGGATGAACAGCATTTTTCCTTCCTCTGCTGAAGATCTGTAGTGCTTCTGGACAAGTTCCAAGAGTTGTTGTCTAGTTGTCTACAGGGTTTCCAAGTGTTATTCTGGATGATTCTCCCTTGATTGGAGGGAAATGGGCTTCTGAATTCTGACTGTAGTCAGTCTCCAAGTCCTACCAATTGCTCCCTATTGACATAGCCCCTCTGTTTCTCTCAGCTCACCATACTCTCGTTTGGCAGCTTTGGTCTATATTTAGACCAAGTGTGTGTGTGTGTGTGTGTGTGTGTGTGTGTACGGGATAGGGATGGGGGTGGCTAAGGAAAGAAAGGAGATGTGATGGGGACAGTGGTTCTAATTGAGTTCATATTTTTCCGCATTTTTTAAAGATTTTATTTATTTGACAGAGATCAAAAGTAGGCAGAGAGGCAGGCAGAGAGAGAGAGAGAGAGAGAGAGAGAGAGAGAGAAGGAAGCAGGCTCCCCATGGAGCATAAAACCCGATGTGGGGCTCGATCCTAGGACCCTGGGATCGTGACCCGAGCCGAAGGCAGAGGCTTTAACCCACTGAGCCACCCAGGCGCCCCATCCACATCTTTTTAATTTTATATCTGGACCTTGACTTTTAAAACCCCAAAGCCAAGAATTTTACTTTTTTCCTCTTGTATTGCCATGATAACTCTCTCTTGTGGCACACTCTGTCTTCTCTAGTCTAAATTGATGCAAAGAGCATTGGTACAGCATCACAAGAAATACAGTAGGAGAGGGGAAGGAATAGTGGTAGGAGGGAAATCACACAAATGTATCAAAATCTTATTCCACCATTTACTTAACGATTTACTTCCACAATCTTCTTTTTTTAATCCATAGAATGTATAAGCTTCTATGTATTCATATATATGTATGTATGTATGTTCTCTCTCTCTCTATATATATATATGTATGTATATATATTCATTCATTCTCTGGTAATAAATCTTGTTCGCAAATGCAAGTCAGTAGAGATGTCCCAAGAATGGGATAACCAGTGAAGGGCTATTGGTGTGGATAGCTTTTGGTAAAGCCAGAGGGTTCCTCAGGCTGCATGAGGGGAACAAGGCTGCAAATAGCAGCATGCTTCACAAAATATTCCTGAAATTCAGTCTCAGGGCTCTTTGCTCCAGAGAGCAGATTCTCTCTCAGCCACAGGAGGGCCCCTGCTCCCCTGAACTGCTTATTGGACAGACTGGGAATTCAGAGGAAAAATGAGGAGTGGATTAAGGAGCCAAATAACAGTAACAATATAAATATCTATATCTATATCTATTTATAGTGTAACAGTGTGAATGGAACATTTGGCAATCGTACATTCCCTCAAACTGGTGACGCCTGTGGTGGCATTTGCAGAGTAGTCTGACCACACTGTGGACCAAAGTCCTTAGCCTTGGGCAATCAACGCACACATACACAACATCCTAACAAGCTCCCAGTCCCCACCCCAGTTCACGCCCCCACACAGCTGGGGGCATCCCAGGGCATGTTTGGAGCCTGGCACAAGTGTGCCCTGCTCCATGGTGACCAGGGACACCACAGACTTGCAAGAGGTACATCTGTGAAGGCTTTGCCTGTCCTCGTGGACGAAGGGCCGGGAGTTCTTCCCAAACCGCTGGCTCTGGGGCACAGAATCTGGCCTCTGCCACCATGCCTCCTCCTCATAGAAACCAGTGTCACCCTACGTGGGGCCAGCTTCTGGCCTCCATTTAGTGCGGAGCCGCTGACCAAACTGTAACCTCACTGTGGCAGCAAACCCACTTAAAATATTAACCGTTGATGATAAAGATGAATAATTCCTATACCCCCAGGGCACGTATGAGTTTACTTATCTTTCCCATCAGCCCTGAAATGCCGCTGTTTAGTTGTCCTGTACAAGATCTGGCTTTCAAAGCCCTGTGAAAACACAGGACAATAGCTCTTCAGGTCCTGAGGCTTTTGATGGGTCTGCTTTCTGCGTAAGTTTTTCTTGCTCTTTATAGAATAAAGTTATTTTGAGTTATTTGGAGCTGAGTTGGGGGGTGCCGAGTGTGGTGAAATTATAAGGTGGAGGTTGGGGGTGGGGAGAAGGAGGGCACTAAGAGAGGTTTAGTTGGGCTTCTCCTTCCTTCCAAGCTTCAGCGTAGCTAAGGTGCAAAATAGCTCTGGCTGCCAGTACTCATGGCCTAATCATCTCCAGAGTGGGGCGACGCTGCTGAGGCCAGGAGAGAGAAATGCTCCAGTGGGGGGTTCCTTTAACTGAGCTTTTGCAAGAATTGTACAGTCTGGCCACGGCTGCTGCTTACGCTTGCCTGGGCTGGCTTAACTCCTCTCGTTTCCACTGGGGGTGTGGGGAGAACCAGCTTCCCCATTAACTTGGGCCCTGCATTTTATCGACTGCAAACACTCAGGATCCCAGTTCTGGGGCCATCTGTGACCTGTCGTGCTATAATAGCTTGGTTTTCCCCGTGTTCAGCTCCCTCCCTGAGTACTTAGTGTTAAATCATAGGGGGAGGAAGTGTGAGCAGAGGAAAAACAGCACTATTACATGACCCCCGATGAGACCGCTGTGATAGAATTAAAAGCTGCCGCCCTAGGACATTCTAACAGATGACATTGTGAGGTTGCCAAGGTAACCCACCAGGATATAGTTCCAGCATCTTTGGGGTTGACGCTGGGTAGGCGAGGTCAGTCAGAGGTGAATCCCAGCTGTCCAGGGTCTATCCCCTGGGTGGCCAGTCCATAGCAGCCAAGTGGAAAATCGAGGTTGACCTCTACAAAGCACAAACGAACCCAACATTGACTCCTCATCGGGTATTCCAGGTGAAAAAGAATACGAATATTTCAGATAATTGTTCAATGGAGGTTATCCAGAGCCTTGGAAAATATGGAGGTTAATGACTCATCCATTCATTCCACAAATGTTTATTGAACACCTACTATGTATCAGGTAGGAAGTGTCAGAATATCTAGGGGGAAGGTCGAGAATTCTAGAAAACCCTAAAAAAAGGCAGATCCAAGTAGGGAAAAAAAAGACATTTATACATTGTTAATACTCAGGAAAATGTTGAGTGAAAGAAAATGGAAGTAATCAGAATAACTTATTAACCCCAACGATCAAGTGTTTAAAAAATGTGCAAAAATTTATAGAGTGAAAATGATTTGCTTAAATAAAATCAACCTCTTCCCCCAACCACAACCAGGTTATGCTGCATTTTCTCTCTCTTCTCTTTATCTTCATTTAAAACTCCATGTTTACTTGTGCATTTCTGGCTAACACCTATAAAAGTTACTTTTTTTTTCTGTGAGGTAAGGATTAGAAAGGATCAGAAAGACTTCAGATGGGCCCTGACTTGCAAAACTCAAGGCCTTGGCAGATAAATGACATAAAGATCCATTCCTCCTTTTGGCCTCATAGGTGAGTGTTCAAAACCAGGGTGGGGCCACTGGACCCTTGTGCCCATACACTTTTGTTTGCCCCTGGACCTGGGGTGTCACCTGGTCTTATTATTTTCTCTCAGAGGGCAAGCCGAGGAGAGAGAGCTGGGGAGACTTTTACTGGTGGTGGTGAGTGATGCCGGCAAGTGGTGAAATGGAAAGGGAAAGGAACAAAACACAAACAAGAATGGTGTTGGGTGCAGGAGGGAGGAACACATAACGGATGGCCATGGAAAAAGAAAATCAGGAAGAAAATCTCTGAGAGGCTGTGTGAAACAGGAATTCCTGAAGACAAAATAGCTCTTCCTTAACCCCTAGGGGGTGGTTATTAGCACCAGAAGGACCTCATTAAAAAACCGCTGGGGCCCAAAACCAGCCCACTACTCTCTGGGCTCCAATGCCTGAGGCCCCCTCTTTGCCCAACCAGAAAATGTAGATAATTAATTAGATTATGTCAGCTGTCTTGTTGCGGTCCTCTTATAATATTAATAATAACGATGATAATAGCTAAGTTATAGAGTGCTTCCTAAGCAAAACCCAGGAGGAAGTGCTATTTAACAATTGAGGGAACAGGCCCAGAGCAGTTAAAGCACTTACCCAGATCACACAGGGATTAAGTATAGAGGCCAGGCCAACCCCAACTGGCTTTAGGGTTCCTGTTTTTAACCCTTACATTGTAATTTTGTCTTGTTCAAAAAGTTCTGAGAAAAAAAAATACTTTTTAATGGGCTCTCTGCCTCATGTTTTCACTTTACCAAGTCAGCCCTGCCTTGGTGCTTTATTTATGTAATTGTCCCCTTGGGCGGCCTTAAGTTGCAGTCCAAGATGGTTCCCCAGATCTCAAACCTTCTGGCCACCTGAAGTAGGTGGAATGGGGGGTGGCAAGGAGACGGTGGCGTTATCCCTCTCATTAATCACTGACTCAATAAATAACTTAGATGGGGTGGGGGAACACCTGTGGAATGGGGAGGAGGAACTGTCCACTCTCAATTATCCTCCCACACCCTCAGCCCCTTGGTGGCAGTCACCATCCAGCACCCCAGCTAGGTGCCCTACGTGCCCTCCCGCCATACACAACCGTGGTTAAGCGGGGTCCAGAGGACTGATCATTGAGCCTCCGACCTGTGCGCGGAGGGGCAGCGAAGGTCGCCCACGGGGTGCGGCGCGTGCGGCGCGCAGGTGGCCCGCCGCGTGGAGGAAGCGGCGCTGGGCGTCTAGGGGGTGCAGGGCGCCCAGGGGCAGGGGGCAGGCTCGCTGCTCCCGCGGCGGCTGTCAGGGGCCGACCGCTCCCCCGAAGATGCAGCGCAGCATATTTTGCACATGAGTTCAGAGGAAGAGGAAGTGTAGCCGGCGGACGCGCGGCGGCGGCGGGGGCGCGTCGGGGCTGGAGCCGGAGCGCGCCAGGCTCAGGGCGCAGCGAGCGGGAGCGCGGCGGCCGCGGGCTCCGCGGAGGGACAGACGCACAGATCGCGGGAGGGACCAACACCCGAGCTCGCCGCACTGCCGCTTCCCGCCCCCACCCACTGGCGCCCACGCCTTCTCCGCGCCGCCTGCGCTGTATGGCACAAACTTTCCTCCCGGGACGGAACACGCTGTCTCGGGGAGCCCGCGCCAGCGCCTTCTCCTCATCC